>JASKDV010195285.1:0-11271 GCA_032466395.1 Aegires albopunctatus
AACAAAAAAACCCAAACAAAACAAACAAAACAAAAAACAAAACAAAAAAACAAAAAACAAAAACAAAACGAACAAACCTGGCAAGGAAAATTTCATATAAATTTGAAGAAAGATAGAAAATAAAATAACCAGAAAACCCGTTAAATCCTACAAAACATAACATGTCGTGACCAAAAGATTTAAAAGTCTGCAAGTAATGTTATAGACACTCACTAAAAGACCATGATTATATCAGATGATTTTATTTGTTTTGTAGTTTTTTTTGTTTAGATAAATGGAATAAGATCTAGATCTAGATCTTTTACAAATCAAGTCAGGCCAATTCCAAACTGTTAAATATTAAGAGAAAATGTTGAATTAAAAAAAAACTTTCAATTGAGAATAATATATGAATATAAAACGCTACTGGTTATTTACAAACAGGCTTAAAGCAGAGCTCGAGCAGGAGAGAAAAAAAAAAAAAAGTGATAAAAGTTACAGAATAATACGAAAGATCCAAAAAGATAAGAAGAAAAATCTCTAAAGTGGGAAGTGGGGAGATTAAAATATAGAAATTCTGATACATGTCTATTGGACTTTTCAACCAAAGTCTAGCAAAAAAGTGAAACAATCCACTAACTAACTCTTGAGAGAATGATTTTTTTTAAAAAAAAGAAGCAAATATAGTTGAGGGAAACCCAAATTTCTCTTTGTAAAGACAAGAACAGTAATCTATAATGAAAAATCAAACAATCATTAATTATTATTATTATTATTACAACTATATTATGCAAGAGTCGATACATAGATCATTAGAGAGGCAAGGATGGGAAAAGGGGCAAAAGGGGAAAGGGAGAGGTATATGAATTGATGTTTTTCATTTCTTTGACTCACCTTAGCTTTACACATAAGCATCACCTTGTCAAATAAAAAGATGTGCCTGAAAAAAAAAATAAAAACAGGGAAAAAAATTGATGGGTTGCAAGGAATGGGAGAAATGGAAATAGAAAGAGAAGGGAACTCATAATGAAATAGAAGGAGAAGGAAACTGTCATAATGAAATAGAAGGAGAAGGAAACTGTCATAATGAAATAGAAGGAGAAGGAAACTGTCATGATGAAATAGAAGGAGAAGGAAACTGTCATGATGAAATAGAAGGAGAAGGAAACTTTCATAATGAAATAGAAGGAGAAGGGAACTTTCATAATGAAATAGAAGGAGAAGGGAACTGTCAAGATGAAATAGAAGGAGAAGGGAACTATCATAATGAAAATATCTGCAAGCTTCAATGAAGAAACTAAGACTTCAGATTAAAAAAACAAAACAAAATAAAATGACAATTATAACTAAAATACACTCCCTTAATTTGTCAGATAAATGGGTACAACACTTTATTTTTTTTTATTTTTTATTTCGGGTGCAAATAGATTTGATCAATATAAAAACAGGAGTGATGATGATAAAAACTCAATAAAGCAAAAAGATTAATTATAAAAATTTAATAACTGTCTAAATCAGTATAGTATACGCAAATCCAATACTTTTGAAACTTTACAAAACTTAGAATTAATTGAATCATTCAGTCTATTAAAAAAGTTATGTATTTCACTCGCCATTTTATACACAGTACGATATTATCACATATAGATATAAAATATATTGGTGCATGCTTAGAGTACATGATTAATGAATTTGCGGACGATTTTTTTTACATCTTATCCTGGATAGGCTTAAACCTTATTAAACTGATAAAGAATTCTATCATCATATCTTAACTTACTAAGGCGGATGGGCTTTGTGTGTTGAGATAATAAATACTGTTAAATAGACATCATTGGTTTAAAGGTATAATAAATATCATTTTCGTTTTAAACAATAGACCAAAGGAACATAAATAACATTCTATTCACTATTGTTATGATACAACTTTTACAAAATATACATAATAATAACAACAGTGTTGGAAAGAAGAAAGAAGATTTTACAATAAACTATTATATTTCTTAGTATGAAGGATGGTTAATATGGTTTTATTAATATCTTTATCAAACTTGCAACATGAATGTTAATAGATCTTCAAGTAATTTATCTTTCCTTTTGACAACAATGATAGACAACAAAACCAATTAAGACTTATAAAAACATTTTCACAATTTCCAGATGATTGATGATAGAAATCAAAATGTCATGACTGGGAAGCTATCACTCCTAATATTAAATTATTCAAATCTGTATCAACGCCACCCCAAAATCATCATTTAGACTAGTTTGGTGTTCTAAATAAAGATGTTTGATTTTCAACATTCCAATTTAGCAAACTCATTTCAGTTTTCAATGACAAAAATTTTTTTAAACTTCAGAAATCCCTTCTTCACCACAAAGACCATTTTTCAAGTTGACAAATTGATCTTGACGATGCAGATTGTTGGTGTTCCAAAAGCAATGATTTCAAAACCATTATTTTAGTCCTATCAATTGTTGGTTTGAAGGCATAGAATTTTCTTCTCTTAGATGACCTAGCCTACTTGGCCTAGAAAAACATTGTAGTGGATGCCCACTAGACTAGCTATTTCCTTTGGTTTAAAAGAGGTATTTTCTTCTTTTAGCGACCCATCACTTTCATTGGAATCATAATAAAGCTCTAAAATTCATAGCTTAAAATGGAATACCCTCTAGACATACCCTAATATATTAAGTTTCTGAATGAGATCCAAGGAAAAAACATAACAAAATTAAATACAACTGTAATAAGTGGGATTAGTCGATTTAGTTAATTAATTTTAACCTTCTCGATAGAATAGAATGGAATTAATACCTAAGTGACTGAATCATTGTCTAAGTGTATAGAATAGCTAAATTATCAAAGTCACTAGTACCAGTAACAAGATTAAAACATTATTTTGTTTTGATAAAATGATGAGACGTTATGAAAGGTATTAATAATAATAATAATAATAATGGAGCGCATATCAAATATTACTCTATGCGCTTGAATTGTGGGAGCAGCCGTTAAGCGCTAAACCACAAACCATCCCTGCTGATATTAGCCTTCAATGCTATCTTTTGTCAGAACAATGAGGCAGGGGCATATATTCCTGCCAAATTACTGACTAGATTTTTAAGGACATCTATCAACTAAAAGTTGTCTTTGAGTTAATCATTCATCCTAATTGCTGAAAGTGACATAGAGTATAATTGTTCAGAAAAGAACATTGGAGCAACTTGAAAAGTGATTAATTAGTAGCTGGCTTGACTGAAGGCCCCTGGTGGGGATGGCTTGATACACCTTCAGAGAATGTTTTCTATTATCTGTCTAATGTTAATTGCTTCATCCTCTTGTCACAAATAAAAAAGAACTCTTAATGTTGAAGAGGAAATTGTAGGTAACAACAACAAAAATCAACTAATGTAACTTTATAAAAAATGAGTTTGGGAAGAATTGTCAATAAAGTGGCCAACTTATTGTGAGACTAAAATCATATAAGCTCACAACCTCTTCAACATAAATGCCCACTTACCATGATCAAAATACTTTTTAGCAATGAATAGAAATATTAGATTAAATAAGACAGCAGCTGCTTTAACTTTGAGTCGACTTTGACAAACTGTTTCAAGCATTAAAAATAGAAATGTGGAGGAAGGGACTGAAGCAGAATAACCTTATAAATAATCGAAGAATTGAAACACATGTGTCACTTCTCCTCCTAAACCACAACCCCTTTATCCACCATTTTTTCGCCAAAAGTTCGGCTGCAACTTTCTTTAAAAAAGTATGCTTTGAAATTTTTCATTTTAACGCCCAAAAAGCACCAAACAATTTTTTATTGATTTTGTTCCAATACATTGGAACAAAGAGGGATTTAGTCATAGAAACGAAACAATACAACAAAATGAAGTTTACGTTCTTATTTTTTATCCTTATCATCAGTATCAAATAAAAAGGATTGGACCTGAGCCCTCAGCAACTGAATCTAGCTAGACTAAAAATTAGATCTAAAACAAGGAAAAACATAGTGGAAATACTTTGACTAGATCTAGGTCTAAATCATAGATAGTATACGAAGTCTATGGTGTAGATCTTTCTAGAAACATAAGATCTATAATCTATAATTGGACCGTAGAGACTGAATCTGTCCGATTAAAATTCTATCGAGAATTTTAAAATATTCTGCTGAAGATTTAATCAATCCAATTTTCAATCAATGCTTCGTCACAAATATCAACGGCACTTTGAATTCAGTCACTTAGGTTTTATTAATAGAGAATGACATTGTAAATTTGTTACTTTATGATTAAACAATAACACTCAGGATATAACATGGTGTAACAGACATATAATATGGTCATATTCCGTTCATCTCTGATTACCTTTTATCAGCACTTTTAGGATCAAGCCTGTGAAATTAACATTATGATATCTATAAAATATGGTCTTTACCTCAACTCATCTACACTTTCTTTATCTAATGTAATAGCATTCAAGCCTACCAACCTTTATTTACAGGCTAATCATTTCATTTCCTTATAAAAACAAACATTAATATAGATAAAACACATTTTGGAAGAAAGAGAAATTCTGTACATTTGACAGTCGCCAATTAAAAATTCATAATATGAGACAGGCAACAACAAAAGAGGAAAATCTTTGTCCATGAGGATTTTGAAGTAAAACAGTATTTAAAAAAATAATAAAAATAAATAGATAAAAGGTAGATTCTGATTCATTACTAAAACATTCATAACAAAATGAACAGCAATCTAAAGATAAGAAAATAAAGTCAAACCATTGCAATTATTGCTTTACAACCCTTTAAAGACAAAGTAAGAGGAAAAAAGATAAAAAATATATATAATATAAATAAATGCTCCCATCAAGGCTCTACATGGCAAAAAGGAAAAAAGATTATGATGGAAGAAGATCAAGAATTCTTTCTTATATGTATTTTTATTTTTTAATTTTCCTTTGGAAATGGGGGATGGGGGGGGTTGGATAAATCAATATTAAATATCATCAGAATCATAAGATGTGCAGAAGTATAACATTGAAGAAAGTAATATCAAGTTTTGCTGGCCATCCACGCATTCAAAGTAAGCCGGTTGGCATATATATATTTCTCATGATAAACTATAGTTAACAATATAGGGAAAATTCTTGGCATATCACATTATCAAAGCAAACAATATGAGAAATGACTTGAAATTCTCCTCTTAAGTAATTATATAAGCTGGGCAAGTTGCATATTATTTTGAAGCTTGATAGCTTATTTCAAAATACCATTTGCTTAGTTTTCTAAGCGGATATAATTAATTATTAGCAGTTATGATCCAACAGACATCAGTAAAAAGCATCATTTCTCTTCCTGAACAAGTCTCACTTACCTGTTTCTCTGACGATTGTCTGAATGCGATAATACTTTGAGTTCGCCATCTTTCTGAAATCTTCCATAATCTTTCAAGGAAGTGTTGGGAGGCTGTTTAAAAAAGACATCATTTTCCATTCATCAAGAGATCACATTTTATAATGAAATCATTGAAAACATAGACGAATGAACTACTGGTGATTTAGCACCACGGGTGCCAGCGGCTGAGCACACTGAATCCTGAACCCCAAATTTCACCCCACTGCCAAACCTGAAAATCGTCTAGTAACACTATGCGGTGAATAGACATAACACAACGCGCTGAAAAATAACCTAAGATTCATTACATTATATTTATAAACAGTATATAATATAAATTTATATACAGTGTGACGCTAGTTCCGTACACACAAAAAAAAGTCGCTGAAATCGCGTTTGTTGTTTGTTTTTTTTCAGAGGAAATAGCCAAACCATAACGATACATGACTCAAACCGGTGAAACCGGAGATTGTCACCGCAATATATTGCGGATCTGGATATCCGGAATAAACCTGAAATCTAGCACCCATGTTTAGCACTGTGGAGCAATAGGCATGGCAGGCGCCCTAACAACAGGAAACGATTTCAAATCTCATCAACGGTCCTTATAAAAGTCTCTTTACATTCTTTTCTTCACCCGACATAAGTGTAAATTGAATGGCAAGTTGATGGGGCAAAAATCCATGCCCATGTACAAAAAAGAAGTTTATAAAACTACTACACTGCATGTTTTCCAGTCCAGATAGAAATTATAAAACAAAATTGCCTGCCGCAAAGGGATAAATTTTGTAAAAAAAATTCTGTTAGTATGTAATGATATGCAACATATGGAATATGATACAAATTAATCCCGTTTTGTATTTTTTCCTTGTCAATTTGCATGAGAAACATCAAGAAATCTAAAATTGTTTACTCACCATGCGAAGGTCATTAATACTGAAAATATAAAAAAAAAAAAAGATAAAAAGGAGGATAAATATTGTTTATAAATATGGCTCTGCAAAAGTGAAGATATACACACACAAAAATATTCAAAAAATTAAATAAAAATCAAAAGGGTTTGTAGGCAAGGCTAGAAGAAGATATGAAATCATAGGATTAAAGGTTACAGGTTGTCATTCTACCAGCAATTATTCAGAGATAAGCAAAACAGTAACAATAATAAATCCCTGTCGAGTAATTTTATTTTCCTGACAACATTTGTAGATCTATATGTGACAATTGCGTTTATTGTCCCTCTATGAAATAGATCTATTTATTTAACATTGAACATACCGTAAGTATCATTCATTCTATTCCCCTACATTCACTTCCCAAGCATTTATATCCGTGATATGGACTGACCTGCTTTGTATTTCTTCAATCACTTGCAGGCCTTCGTGGTCTCTTTTCACTTCATTTACATATAGTGATAAATCCTTAATGAACAGGGGGGGGGGGAAAAAAGAAAGAAAGTAAAAAGTAAATTAAAAACATTAAAGATGTCAATCTGGTAAATCAAATACGTGAATATAATAAATGTCAAAATATCACCATCAATAACAAAGTAAAACTTTGACCTTAAGAGTTATCATTATAGTTTCCAAAAAAAAAAGATATAAAAATGTAATCGCAATTCTTGAAAATGATAAATTCCTTTACCTGCATGGCTTCAAGTGCCTTTTCAAGACCCTCTCTATCAGGACTTGACTTGTCTGTGTTTTTAATGAGTTCCTGCAAATGTAAAGTGAATATATCTATTACTATTCTCTCTAACATGCTCAGCATAGAAGATCTGGCATTTCATCATCTTCATATTGAGCCAACTCTTGATCTAAAAACGATCCATAAACCTGGTTCCGTGTAACTGGAAAAGTATCCATTGATAAACAACCAAAAGAATGAGCATTAATTCAGGGAGAAAACAATACCAATGATGTAGCAGTTTGAGACTTCTGAAAAATTAAAATTATGCTTATTTGATGATGAAAGGCAAAGATAATTACCATTTTTATAAAGATTGAAATTCAATAAATTAAACACTTAGGCTTTGATTTAAAAATTCAAAATCATAAGGAACTGACCCTCATTAGTAAATGGTACTTTAATACTCTCTGCATTGGTACATGCAGCAAGTCTCGCAATCTGAATTTCCCTTTGTTTGCTCGGCTCTCACAGTCCTAGGGAACATTTCAATATAAATATGACCACATAATAAAAAATGAAGAAAAATAAAAAACATAATATATATTCAATGATAACTCTATAAATAGTGCGTCAGTAAATATGTATACTCGATCAAAAAGACATATCTTAGAATGAATGTCATTGGCTTTAATGTTCTAAAATGTAATCAGGGTTTCTAATGGAAATGTTTTATAAGGCTACTATTTCATATCTATAACCATTAAAAATGTTGAGATGTAATACACAAACATCATAACACAATACAATACTGCTGCACTGGGAAGTGAGAAGCACATAGGATAGAGCCCTTTAACTTTTCATATTATGGTACTATTGTCATATATCAATATTCATATCAATATACAAATTTACAACTATCATATCAACTTCATAAACTTATTTCCTGCTCACCTGAATCTTTAACCGAACTGTTTCAACCTCACAAACTCTATCAATTCTCTCCTGAGCTTTGGGCAGGTTGGAGCAGAAGTCTCCATAGATGAGCATTTTACTTTTTATCTGAACAAAGACTTCTGCCAGCCGCTGCTGCTGGTTGTGAGAAACTGAGTAATTAAGTTTCTCATGGAGCTCTTTGTGAACCTCCAACAATTGCTGAAAGATGGTTACAACTAATAAGTTTCAAATGACAAATTTATGGATAGCCCAAATGGGGACAGATTTAATCAAATTACAGGAGGGACGTGATGCAATTTCTTCAACTAGTTCAGAAAACAATAATGAAAAAAATTGTCTGAAATATAATGGATAGCGTTAAAAAAATAATAATGAAAAAAAAAAAACCCTATAAAAAACAAAAACGGACAGTGTACATTTGAGAAAAACCAGTTCTGTCCCGTCCATTGAAATCAAAGCATTTGGCCATCATTTTGTCAAGTAACCAATTACATGCATACATAAAAAAAACTATGAAAGTAAAAAAAATGATTATTCTATATCAATTTTCTGGTAGTTAGATTTATTTATGGACATCCGAACAATACAATGATAGTTAAAAAATCAAAATGTTTGTAAGGACTTACTGGGATAAAAGCAAAAATAAGCTCTATGTCGATTGCATTTAGTACATGATGTAACGGCTGTATAAAATTCTGTGGAGAGAGCATAAATGGAATATCTTATTTCCTCATAGATATACAAATTATTTCAAATATAAGATTAAGTTATGGAAGGGAGATACCATTATTTTTTTCACCAACACATCAAAACTTATCAAATGAAATTATAATCACGCTTGTAATACAACATCAGAAGTATATATATATGGTTTCATATATATGATAACATATCAATGTTCTGAAGAAATTAGCAATAACGTAATGTAAAAAACTGTCTTAAACTTCCATTTCTACACAGTGCTTACCATGAAATTTTCAAAATAGTAAATACCAAACTGACTCATATGTAAACTAGAATCTGACCAAATCATCAAGTACACTAAAGTGGAGATACAATAAAAAGGAGATAATTCATCAAATACATTACAAGTTAATTGACTTACATTGACAATCATTTCAAGCGCACTTTTATAGTTCGATTCGGTGTCTAGTAACTCTTTGATACAATAATCTCTTTTGCTTACTGGTTCTGCATTAGCAGGAGGCTGAAAAAGAAATCAATAAATTTGATGAATACCCTTGCATTCATTTTGTGGCAATTTCAAAGATTAAAAAAAACAAAACAAGGCCAAGACACTTTATCATTAGAGATCATAAGGCAATCAATTTTATATAAGGACCTTCTTGTTTTGGGAGAAATGCAAAGTAAATTTAACTCCTATTATATGATCTTTAATCATTTAGTTTTTTCTCTATTGATAAAATTCACTTTTTCATACCATGATTATTTAAAACTTAAGTACATTTTAATTTGTAAAATATATTAATTCTCAGTACAATATGTTTGCAAAACCATTTAAATTGTCAGCTTCAAGAAAAAAACATTACATTGATAAAATACTTAGAACCACAGAACTAACCCAAGAAAATCTGTCATGCCGCAAAAGGTCATCATAAATTTTTTCCTCATCTTCTTGGTAAACAGTATCATATATGTCTTCCTGATCTTCCAAATCATTTTCGCTGAAAGTTTAAAGATGAAAATTGAAAGACTTGATTGAAATAGAAATTGAAAAGGGAAATATATTTCAGATAATCTTACAGTAAGTATGCTAAAAGAGAACCAAAAGTTTATTCAAAAAATATTTAATGACATATTCAATTTATAAATCATAACAAAACTACAACAAAAGGATCAGGGTTAAGGAGGAAGAAGACGAACAATGGAAGAAAAGAACAAAAGTCTAAAGAAATCAGTATTTGTTATATCATATGTCTCTATATTCTTCTCTTCTCTTCCCAGCTTTCAAAAATTCCCAATTTATTGAATATCCATGATAATTTTGATTAATTAACTCTTGACAAAGATTATGCTTTTTTTTTCCCCTCCAACCATTAGGTTTTACTGAATAGAAAATGGAAACATTATTGTTAACACAAGTTTTCAAATCTGAATTATAAAACTATTCCACATCACTCCAAAAACATACATTGCCAAATCATGTAAGTTGCCATAGATATCCTCGTCTTGCTCGGCATTTTGATTCCCTGCTCCGGATTCTGGGGGAAAGCCACTGGAAAGGAGAAAATGGTGAAGAAAATGATAAGATTGATTTCAGCAAATAAGAACATAGATTAATTCAGAAATATTACCAATTACTATTACTATTTTGATAGACACAATGTAAAAGACAAGAACAAAAGAAAAGCTAAACCTTGAAAAAAAAAACAAAAAAACGCAATTATCTGCCATAAAATGTCAACTTTAACAAATGGTTAAGCCATCTTGAAAGGTTTTAATCAGGGTTGCTACAACACTGCTAAAATCCAGAGTAAGCGACTATTTAAAATGGGTCCAACTGAGGGCTGTTAAGTAATCAATTAAAGATGCCACCATCAGGCCACTAATCTCCCCCCTCTTTGATCCCGTAGGACGAAGGAAGAAAGAACCAATGCCCCAAGAGAGAAGGAAGGCATTTCTAATTTGGAAGGCATGAAGAAAAGAAATTGTTAAAATAATTCAGAGGCTAAAATATGGTGTAATAAAACTACTCCCAAATTTAAAGGGGGTCTGTAAATGTCGTTTGAAAAAATGTGTACAAATTAATGCTAAAAGCAAATTATCATAAAGGAAGGGAGTATATTTAACTACAAAAAGTCAAAATTCCTGACCAGGTTTAAGGTCTCTTTTGCAATGCACCATTGTTCTGCACATTTACATTACAACAGAACCAGACTGGGATTCACAAAATTTCATTAAACAAATATGTTATTTTAAAGCATTCAGGTTAAATCGGAACATAAAAACAAATACTATAATCCATGTCTTTATCTAAATAAATACATTAAAAAATAAATATTTCTTGTCAAAACTCCAATGGCATATGCCTTTAAATCAAATATTACAAAAATGCCTAAAGGTGGAACCATTATGAGCCAGCAAATAGTATAAATGGATTATCGGATTTTCTTCTGAGTTATGAGGATAGCATCAGTGATTATTGTATGATTTTTAGACGAAACATTTATATAAGAAATTCAAAGATGTTTCTTTTGTTTTCCTCACTTCCATCTATTTCTGCCTTCAGCCATAAGAAATCACTAAGATACCCATTGATGTATAATATATTCCTAAATATGTCTATTTTATT
>JASKDV010195296.1:0-11270 GCA_032466395.1 Aegires albopunctatus
ATAATAATAATAATAATAATAATAATAATAATAATAATAATAATAATAATAATAATAATAATAATAATAAAGCACCTTTAAAGAACGTTACCCTGTATGCACAGGCTTTTAGTGTTTTACAATGATATTTATAAGAAAAAAACAAACCCAAACTAAACCAAGAATAATTCAATATAAATAATACAGGAAAACAATAATATAGCTTTTATAAAACATTAAAATAATGAAATTTAAGTTAAGATTCAAAGTTAAATTAATATTGGGGGTTACTTCATAGAGACTCGCCTGAAAAGTTGACGCAAGCAACAAAATGGATGGTACGTCCGTCACATTTCCATCAAAAGTACCAGTGTAGAGAAATGTGATGAAATATTGGAAGGCTTCGGGCTCATCATACATCAACTGGATCTTCTCTAACTTACAAGTGTTCATGTTTAGCATATTCTTCATAACTGGGCTCCATAATGCTAGAATCAGTCGATGGGCATGAAATCTGTCTCCATTCAGCTCAAAGGTGAGATCACAAAACTGGTCTTTCTAAAGTTATACAATGTATAAGAAAGGAAAGTTTAAGAATAGATAGTAGTAAAGAAATAATGATAACAATAACAATAATAATAATAATGAATACATAATTTTTGAGGGAAAAGAACAAGGGGGGAAAGTGGGTTGAGGGGTAAGTTGCCTAGACCTTACACTGTTCAAACACGAAAAAACTCCAGAAGCATTTATACATCAATACCTTGCCTTGGTGACATGGTGAGATTGAATTCTGCTACCTGCACAATTTCTCACTAACTATGGGTAATTGGCAATAAGACTTTAATTAGGCAAGATATTTTGTCCCTTTATCTCACCCAACTCTCTCTGGTGTGAACGAGAACATGAGCATTAAGACAACATTTTCTTCTTTCAAAAATTGCAATAGTGACCAACTGGCAACCATTATTTATCCTATTTGTTCTGCGTTGCTAGAGACCAAGGAATAAAAGTAGTGACAAGTCATTGTAAAGAGTTAGGTGACCTTGGTAATAAACGCTATCTTACTTTTAGTTAGCATCTAAACTTTAAAAAAAATTAATAAATATAATATTTTCATTGCATGCAACCTAATTAAAGTTATGCTCTTAATAACGTTTGTTTAAAGGTCGCTTAACTAAAAGCAGAAATTAAAGGTTGAACCTTGATTTTTAAACTATATTTCACAACATAACTCAAACATATCAAAAAACAGGTCGTCTTACATCTGACTATGAAACGCAAGTAAATGTAAATAAATAAAACAGCTTTGACTATTACAACAAACCTTTAATAAATCATTCAAGTTATTAAAAAGAAAAATGGCTGCTTTGAACTTCAAAGGCAGATCTCTGTCATCAAAGCTTTCTAATCCTTCATTCCTCATTTCTCCATCAACTCTTGGCCTTGAAGGACTCGTCATCTGAAATGGAAATGACAGCGAATTCCATTACTAACTTAATAATGATACAAGGCTATTTTGTAAATTCATTCAAACACCAGTGTTACTAAAATAAACCTTTAAATCAAACGTATGCCTCTTAAAAAACTTGAAAATTGAAAAATGATAGATATGGAGAAAGTGATATTATAATGGCACTTCCTTTTAAAATTTACCTTCCTGGTAAATCTAAAATCTTGATCAAAATCTACTTTCTAGCACCTCAGCTATCAGCAGCACCTTGATCTAGAATTGGGGATGATGGCATGTGAATCATAATGAATGATAGCGGCACCTTTACTGTGGTTTACAATGGCCCTTCTTTCAGAAGTTTGGCAAGGCAAGGTTTGATTCTGGCTGGTTGCTTTTCGTCATCGCCCAATTCAGTCCAGAAGGCCAATTAATTGTAATCAATTGATTTTTACATCAAAATCAACCCTCCCCCCCAAGAACCAACCCTCATTTATTTTTTTATCATATAAAACTATTGCTAACCCTTCACAGCCATTCCCTAACCCCAAAATATGCTGGGGTACCTCCAAGACCTCCCCCTCCCCCAAAACCAACCCCATATTTGAAAGAAAATGTCTACATTTACGCCTCGGTCTCGTTTATTTTTCAATAATCTAACATAAATTGGGGGGAAGGGGGATAGACCCCTCACATCAGCGTAACCCTAGCTGGCGAAACCGTGATTACGGAGGCGTAACTGCAGACACGGCCTTTTTTAAACAAATCCAGATCTATTACATCTTCCCCAAACCCTGACCAACAAAAGTCAGCCAATTAATTTCGAAGCCACTCAGTAATAGATCTAGATCTAAATCTATATTCCTTCTTTAAATAATAATATAAAAATCTTGAACAAAATCTAGAATTTCAACACCCTATCTGTAAGCTAGATCTATTCCAGAAACTACCCTTTCCCCAACCCTTGCTTAAAAATGGAAGGTGATAAAAATTCTTAGACTTAGATACCCCCCCAGTGACACAGAACCTGATTTTCTGCTCACCTATTTTCATTGAGCCTAATTTATGTAAATAATTTAGTTTAGACACAGAAAAGAACTTATGGCATCTTGAAATCAGTCACTTTTTAAATCAGGTGTGGTGTTTTTACATTAGATTTTGTGGGCTGTGTCGGTTGTGTTACTGGGGTACTAGAGTTCTAGATTCTAGATCTAGATCTAGATCTAGATCTAGATTTAGATCTATGTGATGTCATTTACAATAGACTTTATGGACTACTAAATGCTAAGGACGGGGTTTAGGGATGAGGATAGCAAAAGATTAAAAATGCATTAGTAACTGTAATAAGACAATGCCTAAGAGAGAGGATACCTCTTCCCCCAAACAGGGATGAAGGTAAAGATTCCAAATTCAATTTTATTCTTTGTTATACTTTGATACGGCCCCTCTCATGTCATACATCATTCCGGAAGTAAACATTGCAAATGACAACATGAGGTCTAGGAAAGGTTTGGATTTATCGTAATTTTTAAATTTTTTAAAAAGTGATTGGTTATATTTTTCCATTAAATATGCTGATAGTAAAAATAACCTCATAAATAGATATTCATTTCGAATGCAAAATAATGAAAATATATGTTAAAAAATATATCTATGATTAAATCCAATCCATACTATTATATTATCACTATGGTCACGATGAACGCTGAATGAGAAGGGTGTACGATGGCGAAAGAGCTTTTTGTATAAGCGGTTTAGGATCCGCTTACAGTAAGCTTCTTATGCCAGCACCCATGCATTTGATTCTTTAAATGCTAACATACGCTGTAAGTATTTAAATATTCTTTTATAGAGCTACAGGATACTGTTTTATTGATCTCAGAAGCTGCTCGTATGTTTGCCTGAGGATCTACTTACACTTGGAACCTTTCAATGCATTACTCATTACTGCACTTGTTTTTCCGCTTTGGATATTGTTATTGTCTTCAAAATTCAGTGAATTGTGCTTTCCAGGGTAAAGATACAGATTACCCTTTGTTCAACTTCCCCTCTTCATCCTTTTTATTAAGTAAAAACTAAACTGAATTGAGATTAAGTGATAATCACTGTTAGTCTAGTGATTTTGATGGAGATAAACAGTAATAATTGTATTGATAGAAAGTGTCTTTTCTTCTGAATGTAATATCGATTGTGTTCCAATGCTGGATAAACTAATAGTGTAAAAAGTATATCAAGTCCTAGATCAAGTCAAATTCTTAAAAGTTTTCTTGAAATAAGTGGTAAGTAGAAGGAAATTGATTAGGGTTTGAAATATCTTCTACAATAACACAAATCACAGTTAAATGTTTTTGTGAAGACCTACCTTTTCATCATCTTTTAACCTCATTTCTTTTTTAAAAACATTTCACATTTGATACTTGAATATGAGTTTGAAATGCACAATGGATCCCTTTTAATAAAAAAAAAAAGTGTTTATAAGAGGCATTAATGAAGTTATGGAAAAAAGCCTTGACTAAAAAGATATTTGAAATTCAAAACAAAAGGATTTTTCAAGAACTTTTTCTTATAATATAATATATAGGGATTATCAACATGTAAATGCTAGATCTAAATATCAGCAATCAAACACTTTCTGTTAAAAGTATTTTTGATTAGCTTGAAAATGAAGGCCAACATCATAAAAACAAAAGTGGGGAAAAATTTAATAAGCTGTTGATAATTCATAGTACAGTTTAACCCGCTTAATCCAAATATGTCGGGTTTCTGAAAACAATTTGGATTAACTTGGAATTTGGAAACAACCAAAAATGACTAATTTCAAGAACATGCAATAAGTGAAAACATTTTTCTCTGCATTGTATCTATGGGATTGAGACCGTCATTGGCCACATTACACAACTGACGAACCTAGATTCACACTCGTATTTATCCTATTTTTTTCCATGTGGAAACAATGACATTGATAAGTCAAGACGTCTAAAAACACTGCTTCATTGATCACATTTCCTTTAAAAAACGTGTCCTGATCATTGTCTAGAACAGGTCCTTTGATGTTCTTCGACCATTCGTCCATCCACTTTAAAAACAATCACAACGCTGACTCATCTTTTGTTTAGTGAGTACACTTCACAGCGACAGCTTCACTACAATAGACTTGCGTCACAATAGGTGGCCTGCACAGCTTACGCCAACAGACTGCGTGTGAAGACGTGTAACGTGTAATGTTGTGATGATATGTGCTGTAACCTATGCGACTACTTAAATTGAATTTAACCTTTTGAATGGATCAGTCGTCTAGAGTTTATTTGATTTTTGACAGGATTTTTTTTCATCTTGTCTGAATGTTATTCTCAAGCGACCAAAAAAAAAAAAATAGATTAAGCGGGTCGAGGTAGATACAAATTTGGATTAACAGTAACAGGTCATTTTATAAAGAAAAAATTATGTTTTTTTTTCAAAACATTTGCCATAACCAAGAATTTGGAATTACTGGGTTAGACTGTAATTTTTGTTAGGATTTTTAGATAAAGAAATTGGCGGAGAATAAACATAAATTTTGCAAGTAGGCCTACATTATAGCAGCATAATGGCAGAGTGATTAGAACGGAGGCCCAAAGACCTAAAAGTCTGTGTTTAAATCCCAGCACAACCATTGCCCTTTTCCACTAAATCCCAGCACAACCATTGCCCTTTTCCACTAAATCCCAGCACAACCAGTGCCCTTTTCCACTAAATACCAGCACAACCATTGCCCTTTTCCACTAAATACCAGCACAACCATTGCCCTTTTCCACTAAATACCAGCACAACCATTGCCCTTTTCAACTAAATCCCAGCACAACCATTGCTCTTATTCCACTAAATACCAGCACAACCATTGCCCTTTTCCACTAAATACCAGCACAACCATTGCCCTTTTCAACTAAATACCAGCACAACCATTGCCCTTTTCCACTAAATACCAGCACAACCATTGCCCTTTTTCACTGAGCTATAAAAAATTCTCCTGTTGCTTCACTTGACTCAGTTGTGTATAAATATCTCAAATCTTGTCACCTTCTCAGAGGATTGGGCTCTAAATATTGGCTGAAACTGTTTCTACGAGCACTTTGAAAGAAGGAGACCCAAGTATGGTAATGTGCTGAGGAGGAAAAGCAAATTTACAAACAAAGGTTACAAAGTAAATTTACAAAGAAAGGTTACAAAGCAAATTTGAACACATATATCCGAAAATTATTATTGCACCTAACAGGCTGACAGTCTTGTCCTATGAGTTCTGCATTGCTGTCGGTCAGGGGAGTACAACAGTTATTGTAAAACGCCTTGAGCACAGCTATGCTGTGGATATGTGAGCTATAAAAGAACGACTTTTATTTTTGCTTTTTTTTTATTATTGATATTTGTAATTTGCGAGATTGTAATAATTGGATAATAGCAGAGTGTTGACACTGTTTTGCTATTTTTGCAACATATTGACAACATAGTTGTATTTTTATTGACATCACAGTTACTGTGATTGATTGTTGAAGAGAAACTATGTTTTTGGTAAAAAGTAAGAAATTGCAGTTTGGTATTTTTCTTGGTACATGTAGGCCTACTCAAAGTACATATTATGTATCGGGGTTTTCCTAGACTGCCTTGTAAACAGCCAAGGGTTCATTTAAATGCGTAAATTATACACATGGGACCTCCAATATTATAGTCCATCTCCGATAGGACTTGGTACTCTTTATCCTAGCAACTTAAGGATAGGGGGAAGAAGGAAGTCTGAAAATTTTTTTGGGTTTCAACTTCAAGCTTGCACGGATTTGAACCAGGGACCTTTGGTTTGGTAGGCCTGCGCCTTAACCACTGAGCTATCCGCTCCCCCTAGGCTACTGGTCTTTGCAATCTTACAAAATACCATGTTGAAAGAGTTTTGATAATGATGATGGCACTAAGTTGTGTGCATGTCTGGGAATTGTTCATGAGAGATAATACACAGATTCTTTCCAGTCTGAAATCCTTTCAACTTTTGGAATTGATTGCATTCACAGAAAATCAAGTAACAGAACGCCCATTAGTCACTCTGCCCAACAGCTTACTTCACTGAGAGCGAGTGACATCACTTGTTGAATATTCATGACTCTGATACACAATGATATGGTCAGTTTTATTCTTGACTTTTCTATTTTTGTTGTAATTGTCTTAGCAAATTTGCCCATTTTCTGAAGCTTTTATAAATAATGATATGAATTGTTTAAGATGAGACATGTATGTATAAATTGAACGAGCATTTTCAGATTGTGAGAAATGTCTCTCCTTGGAAATGTATAAATTGAAGACATTTAACATATGAAATGACCCTGACGTTTTGATTATTACAGTTCAGCCCGCTTATAATGACTACGGTCGGGACTGTTGATATTATGTTGCTAAAACTGAAAGTCCGATCAATAGATTAAAATGAAAGAAAAATAAATGAAGGCCACTCAGAAAAACTAGAAGGCAAAGCTATGCAACAAGGTCAATCGTAAACTGATTCTTGACCCCTAAAAAGGGCCAATTTTAGAGGCTAGCTGGTGGTTCTAGCTTGCTGACTTGCGTTGAATGTCTTTGGCCAGCAAGCAGAAATTTTCATTGGACTGCTATTTTTGACTTCAAGTTGCCGACTCTTACCAAGATGGGATGTCAGTGTAGGCGGGATCATCAAATTGCTCGTCGCTATGGCAGATATTTTATTGCTAATAATAATATAAAAGGCAAAAAATACTTCACTTTGATGCGACGTCACTCTAAGCGGATGTCGGTTGTTACAAGTGGGCTACGTTGTTCTTTTTTTTATTATTGATTATTTCACATGTTAAGATAATGTTACCTAAAGATTCCTTTGCCTTAAACCAAATTTATCGCATGAAATGTTCGTTGTTATTTTTTTTATTAGCCCTGATGGATGACCTTGAAATTTGATTTCAATGCTTAATGACCGTGCGCTTGAATAATTTCAGTTAAAGAAAAAAAATTTAATAGTGTTCTTTTATAGTGTGTTCCCACTAAATGTGCATTTATGCTTTACAGAATTTCCCTGGCAGGCCATTACATTCCAAAATTCTTCTCAACCTCTTGGGGTCATGTAGAGGTGCAAATTGATGAAGGGCGCTTCTCTCTAGCATGTTGACAAGATCTTACTCTACTTAAAGCCAGGTACCCATTTTATACCCGGGTACGGTGAGGAAATGCATGTAAAGAGCTATCCCAAAAACTCAACATCGCGCCTTTTGGGGTTCTAACCTGTGACCTTTCGATCAAATGTAGCCCAAATGTCTACCTCTAGACCTGTTTACTAGATTTAGTTGCATTAGATATATCATCAACTTATATGAGAAAAATCACACAATTCTTGATAATAACGTGTGTTTCTAATATTATCTAAATCTTGATATGTTTTATTGTGAATGCTATGCGAATTTTAAGCCATAGAGAAATCTTTTTGTACTAAGCAGACTCACTGGTATCTGAAAGGTTCTCAACAATTGAAGGGATCAGAACAACAAGGTTCTGTCACATGACGTCAGTTTTGAGAAAATTGACAAAAAGTGTGGATCTAACCTTGATGTTACATAATCTTTCGCAAGATTAACGCGATCAGCAATCTACGTGATTTAGCTTTACTGTTTCATCATTGATATAAATAGATAGCCCACATTTTAAATTGTAGGTAATTGGGTAGAATTTTGTTTTTAGATAAATTGGACTTTGCCTTCTCATTGTTCTGACCCCTTCAATTATATATGGCTTTCATGTTTGAAAATATCATGATTTTAAATTGCTTTTGATGCCTTGATGTTTACAGTTTTCATATTTATTTGTGCATACGATGATTTTTTTCTGTATGTGAATCATCTTTTTTTTTTATCCTGTGAAGATTATTGTTTGTACTTTTTAACGTGAATGAAATGAAAAAATAGAAAAATTGTATTTCAAATGTTTTTCACAACTTTTAGTATTGTTTGTAAAGGTATAGTGGATGATGATAGCATTATTGTTTATTTCAGTGGAGCGCATTTCTTTTCATCTGTATCTTGAATGTCTCAATATTTTGATATGATGAATAATAATTTTTAAAATGTTAGAAATTGTTTCTATTTTTCTCATGTCTAGGAGAGGAGAAAATGATATGACAACAAATTTTTTTAGAATAAATATTGATGAATGATCTTTTTATTTCTTTTTTTTCTTTTTCTTTAATTCATTTGTTCATCTTTATGAATTTGTTTAGACCAGGAGACACAAATGAACATCGTCATGCTATTATATGGATGTTACGATTTACGATTGTTGTGAATTGAGAAAGAAATATATTTATTTTATTGTTGTCTTTGAAATATAGAGACAATACAATACAAAATGATTTATTTATAATCAATCACTTTAACTGAATGGAAGTTGTGTAAAATACAATATTTTGAATTCTAAACATTAGATTATCCTTTGATGTATCAGAAGATAATCAAGGCTCACCACAAAGATCATCTCTGCAATCACTAAGAGGAAGGCATCCTTGAAAAAATGGTAGATAAGTTGTGGTCCCTTCTTCTTCTTCTTCTTCTTTTCCATTGAATAACTTTTGTCTAAGACTAATATCTTTAATTTTCTTACATTTCTTTTCACTGCTTCCAACATAAACTTTCCTAAACGTAAGTGAGAATATGAGCATTTTATATAGAGCTTTTCCACTAAATGTGCTCAGTAAGTTTATGTAGCGCTTTTCCGCTAAATGTGCTCAGTAAGAGGAAAGAATCCAGCGTCAGATTATTACAATGTGTGGGATTTATTTTTGTTGACTGAAAACAATAACTACAGTCTGGTCTCTCCGATTCGAACACCTCCGTTCCAGGCAATTTGTTCGGATTACAGAATTTCCCGGATTAGGGAATACTAAGAAATAATAAGAAAAAAAATCTGTTCCCAGAAAATGGTTCGGATTACAGCAGTCCGGATTAGAGAGACCAGACTGTACGTGTAAATGTTTTACCACTAGACCACTGATAAGATCGTTGTCATTTTTAAAAGAAAATTTTCAGGGAATAATTTTAGTAAACGTTGTCTAGAAGAATAGATACGTGTAATTATTGATTAAGTTTGAACAATTTTTTATTGGGTTGTTTAGAATAATCGATTATATCCATGTCTTCAAGGCGAAAAAAAAAAATCTACTCCCAGTGAAGCAAGTACAAGAAGAGAAAAATAGTGACGAGAGCGTGGTGACTTCCCTCAATGTTAATCCTCCCAGCTTCACTCAGGAAGGGAGTGAAGTGTCGATATCATCAAGTGTTCCCAACAAAGATCCCCTAATTCCAACCCTTTCGCAAGTTATGCTGAGCGATGCAGCCATGTTTAATTTGTATTACATTGCCCACGATGCACCTCACGTTCTCCAGCTCAGAGGATTTGATTGGCCAGACAACCCCAAGAAGAAGAAAAAGAAGAAAAAATAAATAAACGAGTGTTGGCGTAGTATCAGATTACTTTGATCTCATTTGTAATTGTTTTGAAAACATTTTGCTTGGCTTGATTTTTGTTAATGTTTTGGTTTTCATTCACTTGCATTTGAAAATATTGGCTTTGCGTGATTGGTACACACGTTGGTCTAGGTCTGGCATTAGTAGGCCCATGAACATGCCAGCAAATGTTTAATTGTGTTCAGGTTTTTGGGGTGAAAGTGAAAAAGGCCAATCAGAACCATGGTCAGCTGAATGACCCATACTGGTCAAATTATGCCATAGGGGGTATGACTGACTTACTAAATTATCAGCTTTTCTCATCCTGGTCATCCCAGCAGGAGGCCTCAGCAATTTCTAAGATTTTTTTTTCGTCAGGAGATTCCAGTGTTTTCTGTCTTGTGCAAGTATTCTGAGATGGTTAAGATCTGCCTTTGTTTTCAGTGACAGTTTAGGGTCGAATTGAGAAAGCTTTTTGTTGATTACAATTGGTAACGTTGTTACCGGCCTCCCCTTGAATCTTTCGCTGAATTTATTAAAATATAAATGAAAAGTTAAATTGTTTAGTTGCCTATTGGTGACCTCAAACTAATAATGTTCAATTTTTTATATACCATCTGGTATAGTGTTCAAATCCTGTAAATCTGAAAGCTCAAAAAAGAAATCCATTTACTAAAATGTGTGGGTCAAGGCTAAAAACCCGGCTAAAGTCTCCAAGTTTATTTCTTGAGTAGGGGGGATCTCAAAGTCAAAATTGGACCAAACCAAAGGTTTTGAGGTTTTACCATATTCGCTTTCATAAACTTGTTCTGCTTGTTTGAAACCATTTAATACGTTAAAATTTGACTAGAAGTATTATATTTTTTATTTTTTGTTTGACACCAACTCTCTTTACGAAATTCCTGCTTTTCCACACCTTGGATGTGATTTTCTCAGTTTCAGGTTTGTGAACCCAGCAGTACTACAAGAATCATATCTCAGGTTCTAATTTTCATGACTGGATGAAATAAAGTTCAAAATGTTTAGAAATAATTGTACTTTCTTTGACAACTATCAGTTTAATCTTTAAGATTTTGAACTTAAGCTGAGTGTTTGCCTGGATCCACCCATATGTGTCCTTTCTGCATCTTGCAACTTTCAGCTTTTTTATCCTTCCTTTTCTTCCTCATTAACAATCTTCTCTGTTACGTAAGATTTGCATTTGCATTCAATCTAATTTATTCCTCTCAAAAGATATTCTGAAGGAAGGGATCACATGATTAAATAATAATGATAATAATAATAATGATAATAATAATAATAATAATAATAATAATAATGATGATGATAATAATAATAATAATAATAATAATAATAATAAT
>JASKDV010195307.1:0-11269 GCA_032466395.1 Aegires albopunctatus
GTATGAGTATGATGACATGAAGGGGCGGAGATTCCAGGGTGTAATTGTAATATTTCTATTGGTCACTGACATCACCTCTGTTCTATTCACCTATTAGATCTATGCTTTGGGTATAGTGTGTTTTGATAAGTGGATCATATCAGCAAATTAGATATCACCTGTTATTTACGTGTCATTCTACATTTTAAACACATTGCATTGAATAGATGACATTATGACTCAAAAGTTATGTCACTACAGTTATTAAAATTAGATTAACCTACTTTTTAATTGGGGATATTTTACACCACTGTGAAAAGGAATGCATCTTTGAATACCCAACCCCTAAGCAAAGCAGGTGGCCAGGCAAGTCAAAGCGCAGGGTACTTGTGTCCACCAGCCTGCCTGGCTGGCTAGTTTAGCACTGTTAATGAAAATTTAGATTTATGTATTTTTTCTCTGGAACATGATAAACAGATATTATTATTAATCTCAATCCAGCCAAGTGTAAAGAATAAAGATAAAAATGGTCTTAAAGTCCGTAACATTTGTCTTTGTTTTCCTGATAGCATATAGATGAGATCTTTTGCTGCCTATTCCAGGTATTGTTTTACACCAAAGTGCCATGAGAGAAATTTGTGTACAAAGGTCTTCCCAATATCTTTTTGTCATACCAAGAACTAGTGGGGAGTCAAACTCATAGCCTTTCAATTCCAAGATAACAATGGAAACCATTCAACCACGGCTCTATTCTAAAATAAAAATGAGTACTGGTCAGGTTGTGGGTAACACCTGTAGCAATTGGCATTTTGTCAAAAGTGTGATTTAACCCAACATATTCTACAACATGCAAAAGAAACTTGGGATAAACACCAACATCATATTTATGTCGCCAACTTGGCAGCATTAATGCGACTTTACTATACAACTCAAATGTTTAATAGGCTAGAAAGCCTGTGTAATTTGGAGAGAATACAAATTCAACATAAGATGGATTTAATGAGTAGGATTTTAAAGCCAAATGAAACAGAATCCTAGTCGAGAATTTTTATATAATATAAGAGTCAAAGTGACCGATATGACCTGTACATTTTCCAATTTGTTCAGCTTGATACGGAATAATATGTGTGAGGTGATCATCCAGTATATAACGCAGAGTAAACTAATATAATTTTTAATAATGTAAAAGATAACATTACATTTTTATAAAAGCCTTTCTCATGAACACACAGCTGAAGCTGCTCAATGGCTGTTGCCTTAAATTCAGGAGGTTTTTTTGTGATGATAAATTGTGTCAGCATCAACTTTGCCTAAAGATATGAGAAAAAGATAGATGAAGATGTTCTATTTGGCCCTGCTGCTTTAAATTTAATATTTAAAAAAAAAGACACAAATAAAAATAATAATAAAGAAACCTATAAAAAGCCCCAAATTCTGAACAAGAAAAATGAAAGCTATTGCTAGGCGTTGTCATAAATCTTTTATTGCAACAATCGCAAGATTCCGTGGTGAAATCATTTCATCAAAAATTGGTATAATTTTTGCTGAGGGGTATCCTTGCTCCTGTAGCCATTGGATGCGATCCTGAAGCAGTAAAGTTTCGATAACAGGTTGAATAATAACTTGCAAGGTCTGAGAAAGAGAAGTAACAAATAATTGGAATATTGGCGGGAATGAATGGATATGGCTTATTCTGTATTATCCAAATAGTCACTGATACATGGATACATATAGACATATGTACACCATACAAGTTCTGTAAATTATTATTGTTGCTATTATCATTATTATTACTAGCTGATTGTTGCTTGCAATATAAAAGCTAAAGAGATATAGTTAAAATGTTATGATTTAAAATAGCTTGGCAAACACATCAAAGTCCATGAACAGAGAAGCATTAAATATGAAATTTGAGAGCAGGAAAGATAAGCGGCGGGGTGAATGAATTTGTTGGTCTTATACTGATAAAACATTTAAAATAAGATAAATTATAGTCATGTCTATTGTTATTGAGGATCTCGCATTAGCTAAAAATGACCGTTTCAAAATGTTTGTAGCAGTCAGATATTTTTAATGAGTTTATCTCTAAGCCTTAGTCAAATGAAAATAGTGCATATTTTCCTCATAAGACATATAGCATAGTTAAGTATGATTGTTAATACCATCATTATCATTACTATCATCATCATTATTATTATTATTATTATAATTATTATTATTGTTATTATTATAATTATTATTATTGTTATTATTATAATTATTATTATTGTTATTATTATAATAATAATAATAATTATTATTATTATTATTATTATTATTATCATTACACACAACAGACTTCAGCTTATATATCTTAAGGGATAAAGTTATGAGACTCACTGTAAATATTTCAATCAGTTCAAAGTCATCTTTGTGCTTCTCATGCAAATCTGTGAGGATACTTTTTCTCCTAGATTTTTCTAAAAATGGACGAAAATTTCAACATGTATCAATTTACAACTTGTCAAAAAATAAAACCAAAACTAAAGAAAAATCCGAACAACAACAGCCACAACTTGTGGTAGGTGTACCAATGGATATAGGTAGAGAGATATTGATTGAGAATTACTCTTACAGGATGGTCTAAGGATTAAGAGAGGGGAAATAAAAGAAGAAAGCATACAAATAAATAGTAGCCATAGAATTGAAAAACAGAATAAATCAGAGAACAAATCATATCAGACTGACTGCTCATTAATAAACCACATTTATATGTTCAGCGTAATAGCATTAAAAGCACACATCTTTATAAACCAGGGAAGATTTTGTATGAGAGAAAACTAGGGAGGGAGGAGATAAGTTGATGCATAATGATGGCTTAAGATTTTGATATGATCATACGAGGATTGTCCTACAAAAAAACGGAAAATGGCCATAGATTCAACATTTATGGGTTGATTTTAAAAAAAAACAACATTACCTTGATCACTGCTTTATTTTTCAACGTAATCACCATTGCGATCGATGCATTTCTCTCAGCGTGGGACCAGGGAGAAGATGACCTGCTTGAAGAAATCTCCATCAAGCTATTGCAGCCAGTCTTGTACAGCCCTAACAAGCTCGTCGACATCGGTGAATCGAGTCCCTGCAAGAGAGCACTTCATTGGTCCGAAAAGATGATAATCAGTTGGTGCTAAGTCCGGACTGCGAGAGGGGTGAGATAAAACTTCCCATCCATGTCTCTGGATCCAGCCATTGGTGACATTAGCATTATGGGAGTTGCATTGTCGTGTTGCAAAATAACGCCACGGGTCAGTTGCCCTGGTCTTTTTCGGCGCAAAGCTTCTCTGAGTTTGTCAGTGTCTCGTGGCCTTGATTGTTTGTCCTGGTTCAAGGACATCAAGCAGCAGAACATCTTGCATATCCCAGAAAACTTTGGCCATGACCTTTTTCACTAATTTCCCACTCTTGAATTTTTTTGGCATTGGTGAAGAGGGATGATATCTTCTAGATCTGTGTGCTCAGCCCTAAACAATTCACACCAATGATACACTTGTGATCTTCCTAAGACATTAAGACATCTTTACCATAAACTGCTTGAATCTCAACATGAATTTCAGATGGCTTTAGCCCTTTTGCACTGCAGAAATGGAATAACACCTCGAACTTCTGCTTTCGACCATTTTTCAAAGAGGGTGGCCATTTTTGCTATGACGCCATTCGCGTTCGATATGCATGATAATATTGGTGCTCCTTGGGGAAATTGCAATTTGAATGCACTTCCATTTTGCGTTTACAGACTAAATAAAATCTTAATTGGTTTAAAAGATATGGCCATTTTCAGTTTTTTTGTTGGACAACCCTCGTATTAACCCCTTCACTGCGCATATCTTATCACCCTGTGTGCAAGGGAGTTACTATAGTTTAGGAAACAGAGTCGCACTTGGGGTATATGCGGTATGGTAATATTTACTACCCCAAGCAAGACTTGGGCAACGCGGTGAAAGGGTTAAGAACAATATTGCAATTTCTATTTCATAGCATTGTTAGATATTCAGGCTCTATATACCAGTAACTGAATCATACTCCAACTATACATAATAAAATATGAAATTGATTTCACAAATGGTGGAAATAAGTTTACCTGACTCTGTCAAAGCTGTGTCATAATAAGACTCAAGAAATGTTTCAAAATCTTTAAAATCACACTTTCTGACTTTCTGTCTTATGCTGGAAGACTCTTCATCTGTGAATAAAAGCACCCATGCTCTAAAGAAAACTTGTTATTCCTCATTAAGTGTGACCATAGATTAAAAAATAACAAAAAACTATGGAATTATCCAAGTCAACACAAGCCTAGAACAAAATACATAAACCATAAATTATTGAGTACTGATGATGTCATTTGCCAATATAAATTTTCCAAACCTACAAGCACAGAAATAATCTGGAATTCTGAGAGCTCAATAAACAGGGAGAGATCCCAGTTAGTTTCAGCTGCAAGAGACTTATTTATTCATATATTTATTTTATTTATTTATTTTTAATAAATATTGATATCTCTAATTTGGTATAGGTTACATATCAGCATCGTTTTGAAGGCATTTCCCTTTTTTAAAAGTAAAAATTGTGAAACCAAAAAGAAGTAATAGCTGGATTCATTTAACATTGCTAAGGCAGCAATATCACATCCAGCACCCTGTTCAATAATGCGTAATTAGATTAAAGAGTTTGCTGCAAAGCAACCCTCAAGAAATGGAGCTTGACAAATGGCCTACCATCCCTTGAGAGAGAAATAACAAGGACGGGGATAGATCCCTTGTAAATAAAGGGAATGGAGTTGAGTAAACCATAGGGAGTCCCCTACAGCACTTTACAACCAAAGGCCCAAGTTAAGTAGTAGTAAGACATGAAAAATACATCATGGCTTATAGCTTCAAGCATATCTGAAGGACAGAAAACTTAATTACCTAGTGGTTATTATTTATCGAAGAATGTATTATCAATATTCAACAATTTTCAATATGTAAAAATGTGATTAATTTGTGTTTCTACAGTCATCACAAAAATGACCTATGCAATTAATTTATAGTATATTTATAATAATCCTTAATATTCTTAATATATGGTCATTTTTGAGGAATTTAGAAGAGAAGATTTTAAACCACCAAATCATTTCTAATCAGGTTATTTCAAAGATTCAAAGTGAATTTTGGTGCAGATGGGTCCCCAAGAGAAGCTCAGGCCTTTTTAAAAGGGCATTTCTGGTACAATCTAACCAAGCTCAGGCACAAGCTTGTCAATGGCAGCTGTCAGGCGCGCAGTAGGCTAACATTTTGAGAAAGAGAACTTTGCTTCTTGAATTGGAAATTTCTGTTTATTTTCCTATGTTAAGGAAGTAATTTTGATTGGATAGTATTTTTAAATTCCAGCCAATGAGATTGCAACTTTCATTTACTTTGGGAGTTTTTCCCACCGATATGTTATTCATTGATAAAGAGACGTTACATTATTTATATTTATACTTGGTTCAACTCAGAGGTGTGACCTAGATTTTATTTTGGGAGTTGAAGCCATGCTACAGCCATTGCATTGACCATAGTGAGCTTTTCTTGGGTCA
The DNA here is from genome assembly GCA_032466395.1 of Aegires albopunctatus. Lineage (NCBI taxonomy): Eukaryota > Metazoa > Mollusca > Gastropoda > Nudibranchia > Aegiretidae > Aegires > Aegires albopunctatus. The sequence goes on from JASKDV010195307.1 coordinate 5,579, forward strand.
ATAACAATATCAATTATTAAATAAACAAAATTGACTAGCAAAGTTATGTAAATTGTTTTCACAATCAATAAATTAGGTGGTCTCACTAAAGAACTATCCAATTATATATTAAGCTACACTTAAAATGCAAAATTACTTTTTTTTTCTTGTTAGGTTTTATACTTGACACAGTAATGATGATGCATATTTATTTTATTACCTCTACATGATATATAACACTTGGTTATTTAAAGTTTGTTAAGGAGGTCAACAGTGATAATATAATACCAGTCAAAATGTAAGACTGCATTCTTAGAGGAGATGGATGATAAGCGGAATATTGACCATTTTAGTTTTAACGTGCCTGTCAGATGGATGGCTTCTTGTTCGGATACAAGCATCAATCTATTTTCAAGATGGAAACATGGTTCAGATTTAACCATTTAGTGGCGACAGCACCATCACTGATAACCAGAATTGTCACCATTCAAGCAACTTTTAGATCTTCTGCATTAAAGCAAGGAGACTCCAGATAGTGCAAAAAGTGGAGAATATGACTCAGGAGTGAAAAAAAACAACCTAAACAGACAAATTTGTAAAGAACATCAATTCCACATGATGGTGTATGTTTTGGAGACGAATGGAAGACACACTTGTTGATGTTGATTATCAAGCCCCATTACTATGGTATAGTATAATGCAATAAAAATTATGAAAACTTGTGAAACTGCATCATATCATATATTTTCTGAATGTTAATTAAATGTTTGTCCTTTTAAAAGGGAAAATTCGTTTTTCTTGATTTAGTTATATTTGAGTTATTCCCCTTTAAAAAATGTTGCTTTTTCAGTGTGGCTAAGTGTAGTACCAGTAACTATAAATTACAAAACCATGTTCTTTTGGATTAATCCTTCACAAAACATCATAAATACAATTGTTTAATCCTTGTTAATAATGGGCTTTCCCACCCAAAGTATATGTAGGTTTCCATTAATTACCTAACGATCAAAGAAATTTGGTAAACAAAACTTCTATCATGGGACAGGACAACGCCAACTTGTGGATTCTAAATTAAAATCTGAGATTGATCCAGCATTGAGTTATACCAAAAACGACCGTAAGTAGCACCAAATAAAGACTCTTCATTCAACTGCCACATCTACAAAAGAGTCTGCGAATCATGTACCATCCCTGTAAGTCAAAGCTCAGCTGAAAACGTAAATCTCATTGTATTCTTTCTTTGCCCAAAAAGCAATTCCATTATGATGATGATGATACATCAATAAAATAAATCCAAGAAAACATGACAGATTCAATATAGTGACTCACTTGTAAGACTAAGTAAACCCCTGAAAGCCACATGGTTTATATGAGATAAATGGTCTGCTTCTGTTTGTTGTTGCCATCTGCACCTATCAAAGAATAATAAAGACTAAATACTTATCAATAATATCATCATAAATTCTGCATGATCTTTATTGGTTAAACTAAAAAAGCTTTTAGTGAATGAAGGGAAAGATAGAAGAATTTGGTAATTCAGCAACAGAAGCACTTAAGTAAAAAAAATTATGAAGAGTTAACATTTACAAAAAAATGACCTGTAATATTGCTACTATTCTCTGTACACTCAAATACTTGTTTTTTTGTTCAAAGTATATAATGCATTGCACTATATTATACCATTAATTCTTGAAATAAGATTTTTTATTAAATGCAAAATCAAATTCCCTATATCAAATCACAAAGTGAAAAATTTCTATATGTCTAGTCCCTAAAAAGACTGACCACTGACATCACCCAGACATCTGGCAGTGTCAGACGATCTGACAATTTAATTTTGTAACGGTAATAACTTCTTTTAGAGCAATTCCATTGTTAACGAAACTGCAAAAGCTGTCTCCCGAGAGTCATATAACTGTTTCATTAGCAGCAGGAATAATAGCAGCATGTTAATTTGAGCCATGTAGTTTTTGAACTGTGATAATTGTCCACTTATGCAAGTCTATTATCATTTATATCTTTCTCTTAGTCACGGGTTGACAAACCTTGTTTCTTGAGCACCTAATCTGAGGGATGATGGTGATATGAAGGTCTTCTCATAGCCTCCCATATGCTTTTCGAACTTAGTCTTTCCCATGTCACTCATCGGGAATTTACAAAATCTTCCTGAAATGAAAAAAAAAAAATGCAACAAAATGCACATTTGTAATTTTTTTGAAAGTCCTTTGTATCTAAGAAGGACCCTTGATTTTTACCCATTCAATGATTTATAAAAATAATATCTAAAGGCAGGCTTATAAACTATGTATGGGATCTAAAGAAGATGCTTAAAACAAAAAAAGGGATCCCTGTTGCCATTTTGGATGATTATTTAAATTTTAGGCTTGACTTATTTCAATTTCTGTTTTACTTTACATTATCTCATAAACCACATGATGCCACATCAGCCATTGGAAGCGAACCAGGGAGGGTAAGAGCTAGAGTCACCTTTTCGTGTCTCCCAAACCAAAAGCGCTATAAATTTTTTTTTTGGTACTCTTTCTATATATTTCATCTCTTTGAACAAAAACGTTAGTGAGATTAAGTAACTAGGGGTCAAAGGACTTCCAGCGTATTCTTGCTGAAGCAATGAAATAAGTATCAATTGATAGAATATTTACATTGGTTTATAATGATCATTGAATTTCATTTTGGATTTGACTCAATTTGCAAAACTGTGACATAGTGTTGGTGCATGATAACTCTTTTTATACCCAGCATTTTTCACCATTGAACCAGCCTATTTCTCTGCAAATTCTATAAGCCTTATCACATCATTACATAAACTATTCACATTGGACTAAAGAAACATCAACATGCCACATATCATATACCATGTTGAATGAAATTAAATTCTTCATTTCTCTGTTTATTTATGTTTTAAATTTGAGTGACTATATAACTGTTTACAACCATATTGTTATGCTGTATCACATAGCTGACTATATTGGGCAAGCTGACTGTTTCAGCTTGCAGTCCAGAAATGAAAAATTGGCAAGAGCAGCTTGGGGATACTGAAAGAGTTAAGGTGCATACTTCTGTTATCTGATGGCGTCGTGGTAAGCGAAGTCGGCTTTCAGTCAAAAGGCTGTGTTCAATTCCCGCTGGCGCTTGGTCCGACTTTGAGACCTTGGGAAAGTCTCTTTACATGCATTTTCCTTACCGTGCTCAGGTGTAAAAAGAGTTCACGGGAGCTAGATGGCCGAGTGGATAGTGGTATTGCACAGTAATCAGTTCCGGGTTCAAGCCCCACTTTGGCATCTGTTTTTTTCCTTGGACAAGATAATTCAACCCCCAATTGCCCACCTGCGGCGATGCACTGCGGCTGACGCCTGAATTATGTCGCTCTTTCTTCGGCATAGATAAGAAAGAATAATTTCCCCTAAGGATAAATAAAGGGAATTTTATTTTATAATCTTACCCTCTGAAAATGCCATTTTATGATAACAGCAACAAACACAGCACAAAGCTTTTACACACGGCACGCCATGAAACAGAGAAAGCATTGAGACTGAAAGGTCTCCACAGCAATGAAGGCCAATTAGGCACACCCTTGGAGTTCCAGTGTTTGATTGCAAGTCTTTGTCTATGGAGAAAAATTGAATAGGGATATTTTACACAGTAGAGATAGTTATTTCCATTGTAAAGTAAATGATATATACAAAGAATGAAAAAAAAAAATCCTTAATTTGTCAGTTCCGTCTGAAATAAAATAAAATATTAAATATAGGAACTAGAACCGCTCTTGGATGTTGTGGGAAGAAATGAGGACTACCTGTGGCTTAACAATAATCTTTAAACAATAGTGGTCAGCGAAATGCTGATCTCCGGGCAAAAAACTAATGTGGGGCCATTGCCAGTCCAACTCTGGCCTCTATAAAAATTTAAAAAAAAAGAGAAAAAAAAAAATGTAATATATGAGCCATTTGTGGCCTAACGCTGGCCTCCAAGCAAAAAGGTATTGTGAGGCTATTGAAGGCCTAAAGCTGGCATTTCAGCAAATGATTTCCATGGAGCCAGTGGTGGCCACAAGATTAACTTTCAAAATACTATAAAAAAAAGATGAGACAAATGATAAAGTACATCAAAATAGGAAAACAGGTAGAAAAATATATCATTACTATATTACCTGCTATACCAAACCAAAAAGCTAAAACAAACCCCTTTGATCTTGATGTTGACATCCAAGAGAAAATTTCATATCTCGTGAAGCAGACTCTAATTTAAAGCAACACTCTGAAGTGTCTTCAATATTTATCTGTATGATTTTGACACCTCCACAGTCAATGCCTGTAAGGATGAAGATCTTTTATATTTTTATATTTTTTTAATTATGTGAAACAAATGAACAGATTGTGAATTATCAAAACCATTGAATAGAACTTAATAATTTCACTACAAAATCATGACCCATCTTTTATTTAGAAATTAATTCTTCCCTATTAAGTTCAACACATATATTGTGACTTTTATCTTAATGATAACAAAGTTAGTTTTAAGTTGTTTTCTTCATTCATTATACGAATTAAGATTAACACTAATAAAACATGATAACAATGTTTAGGCAATAAGAAATTAAATGTATTTATTATCAATTACTGACAAGTGTCAAAAAATGTTTTCAAAAATCTGGATGAAAATGAAATAAAAAGAAAATCAATCATTCATTCTTTATTCAAGCACACCCTGCTTTGAAGCCCTTTTCTCTGCAGCAGAGACGTGACACTGTGCTGTTTCCAACCCTAACACAGCATGGCCATATATTTGATGTAGAACATGGTCCAAATAACCCTGATGAAAAGATGAAAAAGATGTTAGGTGCTAACTCTCAATGATTCCAACCATGGAATATCAATCACTGACGATCGACGTATGCCCCCCTTTATGCTAAGGCCTAATTTAAGAGTAGTTTTATCATTTATGAATTTTTGGTAGTGTTTTTATAAATTAATGGAGATAGTTTTGCCCAAATAATCTATTTTTATAAAAATAATTAATAAAATAATCATATAACATTAAGAGTAAATTTCCAACGTGTACTAGTACTAGCTATACAAATCCAAATGCGGCAACCTAAAAATATAACAAAAATGTTTAAAAATGTTGATATCTAAAGGTGTGCACAGTCATATCTTGAAATATCAACTAGAAGAGTTATAATTTCATGCTGTTTTCATTATTAAGCCTATCACTGCTCAGATTAGATCGGTTTCATTATCTGCAGGACTCCATTTTATTTTCTGCATTCCTGTCCTAAATAACCGGTACGACAATCAAATTTAAATCGGATCTAGACCAATGGGAACATGGTCATATCAAATAATTAAATGGTTTGCGTGTAATATTCTAGATTTTTAGAATCTAAATTTAAAAGAGGTTATAGACCTAGATCTAGCTCTATAATCTAAATTTATAAACAAAACAGCTGCATCATCAATCAAATCGTACTTAGAGTCAAGAGCTAGATCTAGATCTAAATTTCTAGATTTAGGATTAGATCTAGTAAATAATTAGGGATCTGACATCTTGTATTTCTGATAACGTCTCTTTATAAGTAAGGCTCCGGGTCCCGATCAGGGTCAGGGCCGGAGTTCCTGCCTGATAAGGTTGATGAAGCGCAACATATGCACCCGATGTGCACTTAGCCTCTCTTCAACCAGAAATAGTGATCAC
>JASKDV010195318.1:0-5000 GCA_032466395.1 Aegires albopunctatus
TGTAAACAGCCAAGGGTTGTTGTATTGAATTTACCCATGTCCACTACTTTGGTGATATCAGGGTTTTCCTAGACTGCATTGCAAACAGCCAAGGGTTGTTGTATTGAATTTACCCATGTCCACTACTTTGATGATATCAGAGGATGTCCTAGACTGCTTTGTAAACAGCCAAGGGTTGTTCTTACATGCGTATATTATACACATGGGACCTCCGAGAGTATAGTCCGTCTCCGATAGGACTTGGCACTCTTTATCCTAGCAACTTAAGGATAGGGGGTAGACGGAAACCCGAAAATAAATTTGAATTTCAAATTCAAGCCTGCACAGGTTTGAACCAGGGACTTTTGGCTTGGTAGTCGAGCGCCTTAACCACTGAGCTATCCACTCCCCTTCTTTCAATGGAATACCTCTCTACGCTACTATGTTATCATTATAATTTCATAATGATAGATTTTATTAATTTAAATCTGATGAAAACTCCTGCTCTGCTCATCGGGCCCGCAGCAAATTCTCTTACTTATTATCAGAGGCCTAGCTTGGCCCTTTTGAACCTTAGAACCACGTACCTCTGACGCAAGGGTTTGTAGAAAAAAGAAGCTGGTTATTTCTCTTCCATTAGGGCTTCTGTCTTGGTCAACCGCCCAATCTAATAGTTCGACAACAGTAATGGGGAATTCCGATGTCTGGTGGATGGAAAAACATTACTTCCTACTTATAAAAGCATGATATAGCATGGTATAGTTACAACATCAAACTAATTAATCTCAAGAACAATTTTTTTTTCAAAAGGACCACACAACTGGGGCCATTGCTGGAGTTCAACAGCTAGTTTTAAAATTTTGGGGGCATCAATGGTCTAGTGGTTGACACAATTCAAACACAAGAAAACTCCTCCGGCATCCATTCACCGACACCGATCGGCTGGATGTGTTGGGGTTGAATCTCACAAGGCGCAAAATCTTACGATGACAACAGGTTGATGACGGTGAGTCCCAAAGTAAATCACTTTATCCCGTTTACCTCATTCGACACTAGTGAACCTGGCCTTTGAGAAACCGTGTCCTAGAAAGTTATTCCAACCTAATAAGGCGCGAGTCTTGTCTCATGTCTTCTGTGTTGCGGCAAGTCAGAGGAGGAAAAACAGCCATTGTGAAGTACCATGATCCAGGCTTTGCAGTGGATATTTTATAGTATCTTTTATCCCCGCTCTCAACTGACCAATTCACTCAAATTCACTCCAACGCCCTCTTAACTTCCTGGGGAAAGGCAAGCAGCAGAGATTATCATCAGCGCTCTACTAGCTTAAAGACAAGATTACTCCTTGCCTTTGTCAGATATTCTTTTTACATCTGAGTGCAGTCAGGATAACACATTATGTAATATATTATATATTTAAACAAATATTATTCACATTTGTATAGTTCATATTATATCCAAAGTACAAAATTCAATGAGCATGTGTTTAACAATGACATTATATCATATTCCCCTTACAGACACCAACAGAGGGATCAAAGGGCAAAATGGGGTCCATTTGGTGGGAATTCATTTTATGGAGCATAGACAATCCTTTTTTATTTTACTATTTATACACTTGAATTGAGAGAAGTATTCAGTCAGCAACAACGGTTTTCCGTAATTATTTTCCTCTTTGATATTAATTCTTCCTCTTTCTACATAATAATATAATATATCTTCGGCCTTACTCACCTCTTTCAGTCTAATTTCAATATTTGTCGTGTTAAATCTTGGAGCAAATTCGCTGACTGGTTGGATAGTGAGGTAGAAATCAAAATTCTGGGGAAGCGAAAAGTATTCTATTTCTTGGTTTTCATTGCTAGACTTGTATGTATGATACTATCTCATATTTTAAAGATAATCGTATATTTGGTAAGTATCATTTAGTGTCAAAACATGTTGTTGTTTTTTTGTATTATCGATATGGAAGCCATAACTTCAGCGTTAACCAATTAATTCGTCTCCTTCAACTTATTTTCAGCATCTACAAGCGACCTTTTATCAATCATTAAATATTTTCACATTATTACAGATTTTGTTTAGTTTATATAACATTATATAATAAGAAGCTATCCAACTTAAAAAGATATTAGTAAGAAGTGAGAACACAGTGACAATGGTAATCAAGCGATAGCTATGCCTTTAAACTTTAAACTACACTAGATTATCAAAAATTGCTGCTGATCGTTACAAATAAGTCTTACCACGACAGAATTACTTGGTTCCGTACAAGACAACTTTAGTATAAAAATGAATTCCCGGATGCCCTGTGAATGGTAAGAAAAGAAAGGAGTGCATTGTGGGGTAGGCTCTAAGACACTGGCTGTAATACTTATAGGTTGTTATATGCAAAAACGTCTTATGTACTTTGAAAGACCTTGAATCATCATCTTGATTTGCCTATTAAAACTATTAGCCCATTAATTACGTTCAGTGCACTTTATGTGGGTTACCTGAGAGGCTTCTTTTTTTTTAATGTAAAGGTCCTCCTCCAATCCCCTATGGGTTATAGAAAGGTACACCGAAACGAAAAGTGTTTTCCTCTAGCATACTAGCTAGATCTGTATTTACATGTGAACAGGTACTCATTTTGCACTTAAGAACGGTGAAGTATATGCGTGTACAGAGACTTTCCCAAGAATTCATGATCGTGTCCTACCGAGAAATGAGTCTGGGGCTATTTGATCATCAGCTCAAATTTCTACCTGTAGACCACGATACTACACAATCATTATAGCACATGGTTTCTGCTCGGTGAGAAATCAAGCATTTGGATTCATTGTGTAAGCAAATTTGTCCGTAGAAATTCAACAAAAAATAACTTACATGCTTAGGATACAATTCCTCCAAATTCAATGGCTTCTTTAGAGACAATATGTAATCGCTGCCTTTTTTGTCCAAACTAAGGTATGTAGTGAATACGTTTTTAACATTCTCGTCTTCTATACTGTATTGCCATCGGATGCCTCCCGGTGCTTGTAAAGTGACCAATACGGTGCCTGAAAAGAAAATCATTTGATATCCAATATTACAGTATTGTGGTATTTGTTGATGATATGGCAATTATATAGTTATTTCATTGCAAAAGTAACTCTCCACTTTAAATTTTAAGCGATGTTTAGCTGTTATTGACCATTGGTCAAATTACAGAAGCCAAATTATACAATCCATGTCCTTTTTCGGAATGGAATTTCAGTAGCTATAATTGGTACCTTGCATTATTATGATTACTTTCCGTGGTTCGTCCAACTGTAAATTACTAACCATCAATTTTAATGGTTAAATTATAAAAATTCCCATATTTTCTCCTTCAAAAGTTAGAATTGTCTATACTCACTACAGAATTAGCTGTTTTCCCTCTTCCGTTGGTCTGACTGTTGGAAACTACATTTTAATATTTCTAAATGTAACGTTTTGCATATCGGTAGATTTAATCCTGCTTATCATTACTTCACAGATGATGTCAATAATGATGTTTTATCTGTCACAGATTCTGAGAGAGACTTAGGTGTTGTCTTTGATCAAAAATTGAAATTTGATTTACATATTTGTGAGTGTACTAAAAAGGCAAATATATTAATTGGTATAGTATATAGAAGCTTTAAGTGTTTGGATCCTGAGACATTTACAGTGCTATATAAAGCTATTGTTCGTCCTGTTCTGGAGTATGGAAATTATCTATGGTGTCCATTGGTCAATCGTCAGTCTATTTCAATTGAATGTGTCCAAAGACGTGCTACTCGACTTTTTGCCATGCATAGCACATCTACCATATTTGGATAGATTGAAATCATTGGGTCTTCCATCTCGTAAGTATAGAAGTACAAGGGAGGATCTGATCCATTTATATATAATTGTCCACGGGCTGTCTGATATTGATCATAAGGAATTATTTCGATTTTCCAATAACAAATGTCCCACGGGTGACAGGTATAAGATCTATATTGAAGGTAGTGCTACGAACATTAGAAAAAACTCGTTTATATGTAGAATACTTAAAACATGGAATAGTTGTGGGTATGACACTAAAAATTCACGTTTTCTAAACTGTTTCAAAAATTCTCTTGATGAAGAACTAAGTAACTATATGTATGATTCTGATGATTATTAGAACAATTGATGTATTTACGGGGCATTTAAAGGCATTGATTCATTCCTTTATGGTCCTTAACCCTGATAAGTTATGATAAGAATCAACTCATTGGAACAAGATTTTATCCATTAAGAGCTAGTGGACTATATTCCCATTTGCCTTAGCGAATGTTTTCTTTTTTCTTTTTCTTTTTTTAATTTAATGGTTTTAATATTGGATAGGACAAGACTATTATTTTCTGTGAATACCTTTGTGTCTGGACCATCCAGCTACTCGCACCGCTTTCGGGGCATGATTAATAGATCTCAGATCTCCCCTTTTCAGTACCGTAATAGTTAAAGATTGAGGAGACATAAAGCTAAGATTCATGCGAAGGACAGAAGCGGGGAAAATAAATCTAGTGAAGCCGAGAGAATGGAACCGCAACCTTTGCGGTGACACCAGTTTCCCTTTCCCAAGAAAGGAAAGTCCTTTTTGACAAATAAGCACCGAGTCACACAAAAAGGGAAGGGCGATTAATTGGTGCTGTTACAGAGCTCGTAGATCCATTATTTCCTGCATAGCTAGATTTTTGTTTTCGTTAACTGTCAACGCTCCTTTGGGTTATTTTCGCGTATGTAATGATTAATTATTGAGTGTGGAAAAAGGCATTGCCTATTTAACTCGCCTCCAAATCATAAACTATCAGCTGAGATCGTTTTGATAGAAAGTAAAAGATTGAAGACGTATATATAGCAAATGATGGAGTTGAATGACCCAGGGTCTTTTGATGAGAGAAGAGAACTCCCATTTATCAATTGTTTCGGCCTTTATATCTTGCTGACACTCTAAGTTTACCAGATGCCCTTTGTCGGATATTTTGCAATGCTATGAAAACAAGTTGTGTAGA
>JASKDV010195318.1:10000-11268 GCA_032466395.1 Aegires albopunctatus
AAACGAATCATTTATAAATATGATAAAGTTACACGTCGAAAATAAATTACACATTTATTTCAAACGAAATCTGGCAACAACCATCACTTGTTCATGATTGATAAGACATTTTAAACAATCACACCCTGATTGCAATAATTACCCAAAGTTAGACATACTGTAAGCCTAATGCGCAAATAAATACACACTTGTTTCAACAGCTGCTATGGGGACTGATAAATTATGAAACTCGACACATAGTAAAGAATCCTCCTTTTATCGTACTTCTTTATACATTCACTTTGGGGAGTTTCGTACAGTGTGTTGGAGTGTCATATATTTAATATAGGCTATGTGTTTGCTCGGCATGTGTGTTCGGCATGCATGTGCTTGTTGAGCGTGCGCCAAACAAGATTTTATATCTATGAGTCGGATGTATAGTAATGACAATAGATATGACGTAATAGAGTGAACTCATGTCGTATATTGTTAGATGGCAAAATTTGTAATGAGCTGGATATCTTAGTCGAGTAATACGCCACTTTTAGAATTTCGTAACATAACCAGGTCTGAATGATTTCATTTTTAAGCTAACAACACATGTACCAAGTCGATTGCATTGCATATGTATAGAAATTATTTGCTAAAGATGAAGATACATGTACCTGAAATGGCTTTGAACTCAAAAACTAGCAATGGCTCTCTACAATAGTTGGTATTAGATAGACTTAATTGTAATCGACTTCCCTTTTTCGGAAACTCGGTGGTCATTTTGTTGAGAACTCTCTCACTACTTTGGTAAGGCAGACTCTGTAAAACAGCAGGATACCACAATTTAGAAAATAATTTAAAGATATCATTTATCTTTCCAAATAAAGTTATCTTGGGATTAAAACACGCCCTAATGTGATAAAAGAAAGGCAAAATCTTTATTTATGTTTCTGACAGTATACTACAGCAATAAATTGAAAGACAAATTGACACAACGTAATTAAAATAATAGAAAGAGGAAAGTCATTAATCAGTTGTTAATTAATGGGGCTTGAATCTGTGCCATTGGCCTACCGTCATCTGAATTCAGATGAAAAATTAGGTTATGAAGGGCAGAATAGAGATAAGGTGTGTGTGTGTGTGTGTGTGTGTGTGTGTAGTTACTTCATATTAAAAGCGTTGGTAAACAATCTTCTTTTTATCATGCACTACAATTGATTTTAATAACATCAATAATAATAATAATAATAATAATAATAATAATAATAATAATAATAATAATAATAATAATAATAATA
>JASKDV010195329.1:0-11267 GCA_032466395.1 Aegires albopunctatus
CCGATGACCGACTAGCCATGCCACGAGAGATAGTTTTACGCTTAGGCTACTTTCTTCAGCAAAAGAGCTCCTCCCTAATCGGTCGCAATTGATACGTTATCAATTGTGACAGAGTGACTCGGTCGCAATTGACACTTCCATAATAATTAGTCTCAAATTTTCTTGATAACCACAAGTCATTAGCATTTTGTCCTTAGTTAAGACACTTTTTCCCTGTCTACTTCAATCGCAGCAGGTGTGAACCTGGTAGTTAGAGAGGTGTTGTCTGTGTCCAAAATTTATGTTTGCACCTTACAAGCTGCCAGTCTTTTATTAGACCTATTTGTTCTCTGTTACTGTCTGTCAGGGGAAGTGAAAAGTCATTGTAAAGTGTATTGGCTAAGGGTCCCTTATCGATATAAGGGCCACACGGATAATGTGCGCTTTAACTTATGGGAGCGGATGGCTTAGTATGTTATGGTGCATGCTTTATGTTGAAATCCGATTTTTTGAATTTCTTCTGTTCTTTTATCCTGTGGTAGGCAGGATGTATATATATATATAAGTGCCTAGTCCTATCGGAAGCGGACAATAAATTTGGAGGTCCCATGTGCCTATGCGCATGTAAAAGAACCCTCTGTGGTATGCCACCTCCCTGGCCAAATTGAAATGCAAATTCTAATTCTAAGATTTTATTTTCCTGGCATGATATTTTTGTGTCATTTAACTTTTTTTTATCAAATTAATGGAATCTTGTTCCCTTCCTCTACTCTCTTTTCTGACAACAGGAGATAAATGAGAAGCAACGTGATGAAGCAGCAGGTTGGATTGCTCATCTTGCAGCTGAATTCAAGTTTCTACCAGAAACATGTGGCTTGGCCATTTTATTGATGGACAGGCTTCTCCAGGTTGTCAAGGTAAATGTGATGCTAAACTGTTACTAGAAATATGAGTATTTTAGTTTCTTTTGAGTCCTCTTCATCCATTTTAATGTTATGTTATTATCAGTTTTCACATTTTTGTTCCTTTTCATTGTTTCAGGTTCGACCCAAGTATGTGCAATGCGTTTCAGTGACCTGTTTGTACGTAGCAGCCAAAACACTTGAAGAAGACGAGGTAAAGGATATGCTGTCTTTTTAAGACAATTTAATGTACTGTAGCTTTATATAAAAGCAGTTAATATTGATATTATATTGCAATTGATACTTTTAAATGTGGTTTCTGAAGAACTTCTATTGAATCTTAATAGTGGTGTATGCTAGTCATAGCTTTAATATATTTATAGATCAATAATTTTCAACACATTTATTTTATATTATCAGCATTTCTCCAGGACTTGATCGATATAGTCAAAATTAATTTTTTACTTAGCAAATAAGAAGCTAATTAGTAGCCCGGGATGCCAAAATGCAAAAAGTGGAGTAAAGGGGTGCTTTAGACTGGGCAACAAGCTCCAAGTTCTACAAGCATCTAGCATCAGTCATGCATTGGAATTGGAGATCTAAAATATCAAATATTTTTATGCTGCCACCTGGTGCCTTAACAGTGACTTAGAAATTAGTGCTATTCCCTTTTTACTGAAAAAATAAAGGACAGCAGGTGTGACCCAACATTTATTGTTAAAATGTTTGTTACCTTAGTCTATCCAATAAATGTTTTATTATGTTTTTCCCTTTCTTTAGAATATTCCCCCAACCCCGGATCTTGTGAGGAGAAGTCAATGCGGATGCTCATTTGCTGAGATAACCAGAATGGAAATAGTTGTCCTTACCAAGTTGAATTGGACTGTAAGACTGCCATCTGCCATTGACTTTCTTCACACGGTAAAAATCGTTGTCTTGTTGAAAATGAATAAGGAACTTGGTATTTGACATGTTTTTAAAATGGTGATTAAACTATATGCTTCCCTAATGGCATTGAAGAATATCTTAACATCATTATCATAAAAAGTGTCTTTTTTTAATTTTGTCATTTGGTTCTCATCACCACAGTGTCAAAGCAGATAGGTGTTTCTGACACAATATTTGTGGGCTGCAAAAACTGTCATACATTTTTAGAAGAGAGCGTGAATCTGTATCTCTGACCATGTCACACCTACGGGCTAGACCAGAGAAGTCTCGGTCATGAACCTTTCACTGAAGGTGCCAATTATACCGATAGTTTGCAAGATGTGTCGTTTTTTTCTTCAATAAAGTCATTTGTTGACTAATGAAGAACGATTTTATTTCCTCAATAAAATTTCATGGAAGGAAAAGCCATTTCTAAAAGTTAAAGGGCTAAATCTAGAAGAATCATTGATTTAATTATATGAAGTAAGCGAACGGCTATAACATTTTTGGGGTTGAAAGGGCTTTAGAGTTTCTAATATAGAAAGAAAATAGTGTTATTAGATCTAGGCCTATTTTGTTGAGGCTGGAATCAGGAATGAAGGAGAGAGAGAGAGAGTTTATAATCTGCACCTAATTTTACAAGCGAAACTGTAGCGTGACATAAATCTAGCTTTATCAGCCTTCTTACAAAGCAAATTTTGGATAAATGAAAAAGGATTAATATCTCGTATTTCATTCTGTTTATTAGTATATAAGTCCTCCCTAATATGTTAGTGTTTCAAATGTGATATTTTATTTCTTTTTTGTCTAGATCCATGCAGTGCTTCTTTTGCACTATCCCCACCTCCTGTCTGGAGCAAATTGCATGGGACCCTCAAACCATTTGGTTTATGCATTGCGAAAACTCTTGAGATGTCTTACAACTCACACTCTCCTGACCTTTCGTCCATCTACGGTTGCCCTCGCTCTCATCAGCTTAGAGATGGAGCAGCTCACCCCTGGATGGCTTAGGATTGTATCGGTTTTGCAACGCATGATGTCAAATGTAAGTATAATTTATAGTGTGACATAGCTTGATGTTTTTGTCTATGTTCTGTGGTTCTTTTGGATTCTTAAATAGGTTGTCAGATGTCATTGTCGATTTTTGTCAATTTTTAAATTATTTTTCAGTGGTTGAATATTTAACCATTTCATCCACCCACTGTTTTGGAGAGGGCGATTTAAAACACTTATCTATTTCACTTTTTCAATTTGTTTTAGAAACAAATATTGGAGTATCTTTTTATCATTTTATCATTTTTATCTTGATATCCTGTTGGTATATGATTTTCAAGTTGAATAGATGTATTTTATGTTTGAAGGAAAACTTTCATTTCATATATCAAATTCTTTAGATCATAATAATAAAATATAATAATGACAATGATAAAAAGAATGATTGATAATAATAACAATGGTGATGGTGATAGATAATTTATAATTTTTATATAGACCCTTACCCTGAAATTTGCAAGCTCAGGGTGCTTAAGGGGCAATTGTAATTTGATAATAAGCAAAGATAGCTTTTTCAGTAAAAGAAGACACTATGGAAAAGATTGAATTTTGGTCATGATTGTATATCAGGAATGTAGGTTTGTAATCCTTTATTTAGCTTTTGGTTTTTTTGTTAACTCTCTTTGTCTTTCAGGTTGGAACAGAACGACTGATGCAGTGTAGAGAGCTGGTAGCAGACTTTTTAGGACAACATTCAATGATACCGCAAATCAGCAGGCCTCGGAAATCTTCATCATCAGCACCACGGTCTAAGAAACGTAAAGTGGAACACATCTTGTCTGATGCTGAGGATGAGGATATGTATGATGGTATCAAGCAGCTCTACAGTGAAGAAGATCTTTCTGCATCAGAAGTTACTCCTCTCAGGGCCTCATGCAGTTTGGAAATGCACCAAGATAACGATGAGAACTCTAAGAAGAACGTAGCTGGACTCCTTGGACAAGTACTTTTGGTCAGCTAGATTTAGTCTTTCTTATGACACCAGCACCGTTATGAATTTTTTTTGTAAATTCATTTTTATTTTCTCCTTTGTTGGTTAGCTAAGTGATATTGAGGCTTTTCCCTTTTTTTGTTCATTTGCTCATCTTTAGCTGATAATGTTACTAATGTAAGGGACTTGTTTTTTCCCCAGATATTTCTCGAAAGCAAAACTACTTCATTTTGATTCAATTTAGCTTTTGGAAACTGATTATGTTTACAGAAATATCTACTGTGTAGATATTTGTATTTTTCTTCTAAAGTAGAAAACTTAAGAGTCCATCTGACCATTGTAATATAATATGGTATGGTATTATGGATACGGAAAAAGCTGAATGTCATGGGACATAGAATGACTGTAATTGTTTTTCATCGCTCTATTTGTTCAATCTTGTGAAATGCTGCTATTTTTTATTTAAAAAAAAATATTATTTTTTTAAATGTTAATTATATAGTATTTTTGGTTGGACTTTTTTTTTTCTTCATTCTTTTATGTTGCATTATTGTTGACATTAGATTGTTTTGATTTTTATTTAGTTAATATTTTTTTATAACATGCGTCATATAGGAAGATTTTTGTCTCTTTTTGTAATTACAGATGTGATTTATTTATTAGCAATATGGGCGTGGTAGGGGAAACGATCTTTAATTTAAGTGTACAATGTGTATGAAAACCAATAGAATTTCATATATCAAAGAAAAAAATATCTTTAGAAAAAAAATTAAAGCGAAAATTTTGAAGAAAAAAACAAAAAAACAAACAAATAAAAAAAATCAAACAACCCTTTTTTTAAATGTTTCCGTTCATCTTTATTTTTCTTTCACATGCATTTCATTTCATCACATCGAATAAAGCATATAACATCATCAAATTGACTGTTTACATGAATGAGAGGAATAATATTTCATTGTCTTGCAATGTGAAGGGGGTGAAAACATTCAATTCAGGCATACATTTTGGTCATTCAGGTTCTATTGCCATTTTTCTTTAGATAAATATTTTTTTCCTCTTCTTTCCCCCATTCAAATCATCTGTGTACATAAAAGTGATTTGCAAAGTTTACAGGGCCCCGTAATTTAAACTGTACAGTGGTTGTAAAATATTAAGGCAGCAACTAAGGACCAGAGGCCCTGTAAAAGATAAACAATTTAAAAGAAAATGAGTTGCACTCATGTATGTGTAAATACCTTGGTGTAATTACACTATTGTTGAACTGGTAGCTTATACATGGTTGAATTTTGTTAATTTTTCTTTTATATTGTATTTTTACCATTTTGAATCTCTGTCCATAGTGATTTAAAATGAGACTGAACAACAGCAAGAAAGAAATATAACTGTGATTCTCCTTCTCCCTTCCCCCATCCCATTTGTAATTATCATCTCCCCCACCCCTCCCTAAATTGGTTATTCATCGTTACCACCTGAATGCTGCGATTGCTTCTGTATGGTAATCAGTCATCAAAAAAAATAAAAATTCATCGAAATACTGTTCATTTTGTATAATCCTCACTTGTCATCAAAATATTTATTATTCTGATGATTTTTGTCATTTCAGTTCAAACTTCAAAATCTTGCGAATGTACTATTATTGCCTTTTTTTGTTGTTGCAATATGTATAAATACCTTTTAGAACTTACCTGCACTGCCTCTGATGCCATATCATGAAAGGAGGAATTAAGGTAAAAATATCTGGTTATGGCTGATACATCCAGCAAGGTTGATAAAGTGACAATGAATCATGAGACTTGATTCATTATACATGTAAGTAGAATGTTTGCGTTAACAGTATTTTAAAATTTTTTTTTGCAAGACCAGATGTCAAAATATATGTAGGTCTCCATAGAATCTAAGGTTATTTACTAGTGGCAAGTATCTTGAGATATTTATGACTTTCAATATTCACAATTATAATGTTTACTACCGAATGGTGCCAATTTGAAATAATTTCGCTAGAGTTGTTTTCCCTTTTAGTTTTATGGTGGTGAATTTTTTATTACCATTAGTGGAAGCTGATGTTCGTAAAGTGTACTGCAATATTTCTGTCATGATGAATGTATTGCATGTCTGAAAATTTGGATTGTATGTGCTTCCAAATTCTTGTTTTTTGACTGATCCAGGTTCTTTTTTACATCCTCATGCTTGTACATAGTCAAATGATGCCATACTTTATATTAATACATGTAAATTAGTGATTATGGCTAGCTTTGCAGGTAAGTTCTAATCTATGGTTTTCTCATCAGTTTCTTCACTGCACCAAATGGCTGTTGATAATTTATACATGAAACTAGGTTGAATGTAATCATTTGTTATCATGTTACACCTTCTACTACATGTATATTTTGTTTAATCTCAGATGTATTCTTTTATCAATATTTTTAGTTATATCAGTATTCTCTTTTCTTGTACCGGTACAACCCTCTTTCCAGACTTTTATTATGTGACATCATCCAAATTTATCATTATCGTAATCAAATAACTTATTCTTTTTCCTTACAATTCTTACAAATAAAACAAAACGTTAGGGTTATTTTATGGTGGTAGTCTTTCATGACAATTCTCTTAGTGTTGTAATTTTGTTTTACTCATGTCATTGTTAACCGTTTCCACTTATTTTAGGTGCTGGGGAAAGTTGTTGGTAGTTGTGTCATTCTGATAGGGCTGATTCATTCTCCAGTCAACTCTCTTTAATGTAAATCTACTCCAACCTTGATTTATCACTTTGCTAGAGGATAGAATAATGATTGATCGATATAATTTGATTAGTGTCAAGTCAACTTGCCTTCTTCACTAATGAAGTGACCATTGTATTATTGGATATTCTTGCGACTTGGTTCAATCACTATATTTTCTCTTTTTTTGCAATTATCTAGGTTATGCTATAGCGAAAGCTGATGTTTGGAGCAGATTACTGGTATGAAATCCATTTTTCTTTTGTATACATTGCTTTTGTTTCGAATTATGATCTGAAGGTTTAAATACTCGTCTGTTATAACAAGTCGTCTTAGAACTCTCCAGCAAATCTTGGAAGTGGGCTCTATAATTATGGGTTTCGATTTATTTCGTTAAAGCTAAGTCAGCTATGTCTTTTCGCTGCACATACCTTCTTTGTCAATGTGCTCTTTTAGTTGGAAAAAGTTCCTCCATAAGGATCTATTAATAACTAAAATTTATGATCTGTGACTGATAGATAATTTTCAACTTTCAATATTGTTCCTGGCTATGCGTTTAAATGGCTTCCAACTGAAATGCATTATTAGATCATTGCATGTATGTTCAGAAATGTAAGTCATGATTCTGGATGCTTTTTATGAGATTGACAACATTGTGATTGTTTGACTGTCACAGAGAAAATCGGTTTGGCGTTGAGAGAGAAGTGGGGATGAACTTTCTGTTAGGTAATTTGAATGATGAAAGTTGAATGTCATGGTCATTTGTAAATGTTCACTTCTCTGTGACCACTGATACTTCAATTTATCCCTGATATTTTCAAATTCATATGCCATTAAATTTAAGATGCGTAGTTATTGAAATTGAAGAAAATTTTAATATATTTATTATACCAAGAATAATTATTATTCTACGCATTGCATTGTTTAATAAGATCCAAAGAGTAAATTAAAAATAAATGAGGATTTGAAGAACAAACTTTATAGTTGTGTATTTATATATATTTTGTCATGTGCATTACAAATCTTTAGGTTGCTTGCAAAGTAACCACTGGCTAAGTTGTGTTTCAATTTTTTGTAAGAGAGCCGGATAAAATGGTTGTATTGTTATTTGAAATTTATGATGGACTTCAAGATTAGTGTGGCCTAGTAAGTCATGGCTTTTTCCAGAATTCATTGTCTTCCATGACAACTTAATCCGTAATGCATTCTCATCTGTCATGGAACAAATAAATTCTCATACATGGGATAACAGTAATAGCTCCTTGCATAGAGGGAACAAAAGCATGGCAGGTTGAGTATTGGACCATTTTTTCCACAGAGAATTCCAGTGGAAATTTGAATTTTTATTTCCTTGGTAATGGCTGAAAACTTTGTTATGGGAAGGTGCTTTTGGGGAAAGGGAGTTGAGACCATTGAGAGAAAAAGTAAAGGTTCGATCTTAATGAAATGCAGACTTGCTCTTTTTCCAATTTGAATTACTCTGCATGCTCAGCCAAGATCTAATTCTACTTCATGTGCAATAGGTACTACATTAATATTTGTTCAGTGTGAAGAGAATAAAAGAACAATATATTACATCTCGACCGGAATAAAATAAATACTTAACGAGACAAATTTGACGCTTTGGTTCAAAAACCTTTGTCAAATTGTTGCACCCAGGTATTGAAATATGGGTATATTTATACCGGTATATATACTTGTCTTGTCAAAGGTTTTTAAACATGGGATTTGTCTTGTTTTCTCTTTATTTTATATATATTGTTCTTTTATTACATTATTATTTAGACAGCTGTTTCGATGTGAAGAACGTTAGAGGCAACTGTCTAATGTGATCAAGTATTGGTCAATGCTTTGCCTGGCCTAGACTTAAGATTTATAAGATCATTTATCTCTGTATCCATTTATTCATTAGGCCAATGCTGTGGTCAAAATTAGTCCTCAAAATCGCAATTTTGACTTCAAATGAAAGTGATAGGACAAACTCAAAGACATACTTTGAATGAAGCAAAATTTGGATTATCTCAGTCTGAGATTTCCACTGCTGCAATCTATCACAATAGCCATGGCCTTGAATCATAGACCATTACTATCACCACATAGCAATATAATATGAATATATATTGTCACAACTCTAAAAAACCCCCTATAAAAGCAGATACAAAAAAGAAAAAAAAAAGAAGTCCAGTTCAATAAAAAGTCTCCTGTTTCTTTATTAAAATTGTACAGAAATACAAGGCATCAGGGCAACCATAGTCACTATACATTTAACCAAAAAATATAAGAATCAAAACAATATAATTAACATGGTGTAATACATGAAATACAAAAGAGATCTGCAGTCGTCCATATTCAAGTGATAAATCTCTCTAAACAAGTTAAATGTACACGTCTTAAAAAACAAAACAAAAAACAATTGCTATAAAAAGTGTAATACAATAGCTTTCATTTCCTTTGTCACCAATTTGTGTAGCCTAGAAACCCATTGGAATGTGATGCTTTCATTTGACTTGGGAATCATAAAAATTTGGACTATTTTTGTCAATGAAAAGAAATAAAAAATTCTGTTGGATCAATGTCCTTCTCCCTAGTCTGGACTTCAGAAGTTTTCATAAACCGAACACCTGAGCCGTGGACGGAATTTTTCTTATTTATTTGTAATCTATAATCCAGAAATTCTTGATTCCAGTCCAAAGCCAGAACACCTAATTTGGGAACAAAGTATAACAATATATAGATTGCTTCAATTATCTGAATACTCTCGCCCAACATCCCAACATGCGATAATCCAAACAGGGCATCTAATGGCTCTTCAAAATTAAACAAACATTACGTCAGGACTGACAGATCCAACAATAGCAAAGTTAATCCAAGACAACAGATACACGTGGGTGGACAAGCAATCCTTTTCTATAGCTCGAGCGTGAGACTATGATATGCGAGCAGTCCTCATCATACCCGTCAAGTAGTTGATTACATCGGTGACGCTTCATTGCATCAGGCATGATCAGGGCCAATTGACCTCCTCAGACATAGTCACACGTGAATGATGAAAACAAAAGTGTACCAAGCCACAACTCTCTCTATCATAATAAAAAGTGAAAAAGGTTGTGGCTGAGGTCTAAAGGCAAAGTCGTACTTTGTGACTTTAACCTATGGTTCTATAAACTGGATGATTCTATAATCCGGACAAATAGTCGGGAACGGTTTAGAGAGACATAACTGTACTTGCTGAGTGAATGAGTAAAATTACAATAGAAAATTTTCAATGTTAAATGTATATACAATGGTAAATAATAATAATAATAATAATAATAATAACAAAAGCCATTAAAAATAATTAAAAAAACGGAGGCATTGGATCTCATGCAAAAACTGAACCTTTGTGGAATCCAAAAAACACCTAAATGTGTAACATTTGCCATGACTTTGTTACAAGCTAAAGGGATAGAACCTTAAGCTAACGATGTACATGTATTAGGAAGGACTTCAATAATTCAAATAAATTCCCCTAATGAGAAGACATGCTCCCTATATATATATATATGTGTATGTATATATATAAATAAAAAAATCAGGATTATCAAGGGAACAATTGGTAATTGACAACTTAGCAATAAAAAAATAGAATCAAGGGTGATTATGCAGAAGTGATAGTGGAGACAAAGGCTGAAAATGGCAATGAATAAGTTTTAAGTTGGCAGCTAAATTAATGATCCTTGTATAATAATATTCCATTTCAAATAACTTTATGCATGACAGTGAAGGGGGGAGAGAAATGTTTTTACAAAATAATATAAGGCCATCAAGCCGCATAGGAGTGAGCCTAAAATGGAACCAAAAATTCTCTAAATCATTAGCAATGAATTAATAAAACGGAATGCTTATTCTTGCCGGATGCTACAACATGCTATATAATTATTGTTAACGCCTATTAGATCATGACATTGTGGCCATGTGCATAAGGCCTTGTATGTAAACGGACGTTTCTGGTTCGTCTCCCATGTGGGTCGATTTATTTTTTCTACTTTGGCATTACTATTCTCGTTGTGGTTCGATGGCATTTCGAATCATATGACAATTTTCCTTCGGTAGTGTATTTTTGTTTTTGTTTAATTTTTAAAAACGATTAGATTCTAGATCTAGATCTAATTATAAGAAAGTTGTAAGTTTGAATAGATTTAGTCGTTCCCTATACTATAAGATCGAATAGCAAAGTAGAAAAAATCATTTTAAATTTTAACATTCTCTCAGCCTATTCATCATACTACTACTTAATCTTTTCTTCCTTCCTTATTTACAATATTGAAATCTAGATCTAGAATCTATGTTTATTATCAAATTTAAATGGAAATCTGTTTGTGCAACGTGAGTTTGGCTACCTTTGTTGTTTGTGCAACGTGAGTTTAGCTACCGTAGTCATTATTATAAAATAAAGATAAATCTACAGTTCAAGCACTCAAGTGTGTAATTCATGGATGCAAGTGAAAAATGTAAAAAAGCCTGCAGACAACCTGTAAAATTTCAAAAAGCCTGCCACTAGTCAACGTGGATACATACCCAAATAATTACAGCAAACCATTGAAAGCTAAATTATGACTACTACTACTACACATGTATAACCATAGCAAGTGTTAATACTATGGTAGCGAAAGTCAATTTTTAAAGGGATCTATGTTGTGTCTGTCATATAATTGTCTCTTGCAATGTGTTAACATCAAATGGAAGAAAACTTTTCCTAACATGAATAAAATGTAACTA
>JASKDV010195340.1:0-11266 GCA_032466395.1 Aegires albopunctatus
TCTCTCTCTCTCTCTCTCTCTCTCTCTCTCTCTCTCTCTCTCTCTCTCTCTCTCTCTCTCTCTCTCTATCTATCTAATAAAAATTTTAAATCCCTTCTCTCATAATTAATCATCAGGTTGGGTTGTATGCATATCTGTGATAGACATTTGTTAGATTAGAAATGTATTGTGAATGCATGTCTTGGTTATCTGCATACAAAGGATTTCCCATGCCTTTCATCTCATGCAATTGCTGATTTCCAATGCACCCCACTTATTTAATTTTATAATATGCAATTCAAACCTATGATATTATTATACAGAAATATATTTAAACGTATAATTTAAATTCTTATATAAATTCAGAGTGATATTTATGAAAATGATTTTGCCTCTTCCCTTTATTGTTATCTAATTTTAAGTTGTTTGATCCTTTGCTCTTTAAAATCTGTTGCTTTCTTTATAGTGTATATACCTACTTTATTTATATTTTTCTGTTTTTTTATCACGATTTTTACTTCATCATTAATTCATGGATTAAATGGGAATTTCCTATTCATCCAGCATAAGTTATTATATCTCTCACAATCTTGCTAGTATTGAATTGACTTTGTCAAACATGTCAAACATAATTCCAAATGTTTTATTCTATGGACATTTTACTGAAAGTACCTCAAAAAGTTTTTGAGAGAATGAACATTTTTTTTCAAAAACAACCATATGATAAAAAATCAAAGATGCCACTGTTCAGAAAATTTACCAAATCCAGGAAAAAATTATATTATATGAGTAAAGTATTCACTTTTTAATTTGGATGTGAATGTATATGTGTACATTATGTCCTATAATGGAACAATAGTTGCTGCTTTACTTATAAGTGACTGTTGGAATGGGTATTGTCCAGTGTGGGTTATATATTTGGAGAGGTCATCTTTATAGCGTCCAACCTTCTTTCATTGTGCAAGAAATTTTCTCATTTCAGGATGGCATCTCCATTAATGTATTAAGAAATTTTTAAATATGATCACCATTATTATTATTATTATTATCTTCCACAATATTTTGGATGTGCTATAAGTTAAACAAAACATAACATAATATATGGATGCATTCAGTCTTCTTCTTTTTACTTGAAATACATTTAGCATGAGAGCAACCAATGCAATTTTAAGTTGTTTCTAAGATATTAGATTTTCATCACTGAATTGACAATGAACTTGCTTTTTTTTTTTTTTTTTTTTTTTGGTGATAGATAGACTTACTTTTTAATTACAAAATTTGAGCTCACATTTATTGATCCTATCCTCAAGATTACCAGCGTAATAGTATTTGATGACTCTCACTCTCACTGATATATCAATGAAAAATTATTCGAAGACTGCGTAAACAAATAACTTGAGATGTACCTGAGCCAAGCTGAGTAGCCTATGCATAGGTCGAATATATACTTAAGGAGCAATGCAAATGTTATTGAATGTTTCTCTTGCAATATATCTTTAACACTGGTTATTATATTATTATCTCCACACTTCAGATCATCGCATCAAGAGTTATAGTGCTATGAATGGCCAAGGTGGATCCATTGCAACTTCTCAGGATTGTGTCCAGTTAATTGCGGTGAAACTCAATAAAAACTAACTATTGCCCATTATTTTAAGTAAGAGGCGACCTATTTTGATAACACAAAAGGCATGGAAAAAAATTCATAACTGTAAAAGTTTAGTTGATGTACTTTAGAAAGAGGTAAATTATCCCCCTCTCTCTGTGTCTTTTTAAGATATCTTCAGATCTGAAATAACATTCAGATTGAATGGATTTGTTGAGTTCCTTGATGGCATTCCATGAATCAAAGTTAACAAAACAAATTCCACCATGTTATTGAAGTTGATATTGCCTAGAATATACATGTACTGTTTTATATTGATTACTGCTAATTTCAATAATTTTGTCACTGTCTCATGAGCTATGGGTTTTTTTAATACATTTGCTGATGCCTGATTTAAATTTGAGCTTCTTCCAGAATAGACCCAAAAGACAAATTTCCAATTAGGATTATGATACAGGAAATTGTTGAAAATTTAACTAAGTATGAGCTAGTCTGAACATTCCTGTGAAGCTAGAATAGTGTGTGAAGTTTAGAGCAGTGTGAAGTCTAGAACAGTGTGTTAAGTCTAGAACTGTGTGTTAAGTCTAGAACAGTGAGTGTAAAGAGGTGAATGAAGTCTAGAACTGTGTGTTAAGTCTAGAACAGTGAGTGTAAAGAGGTGAATGAAGTCTAGAACAGTGTGTTAAGTCTAAAACAGTGAGTGTAAAGAGATGAATGAAGTCTAGAACTGTGTGTTAAGTATAAAGAGGTGTTTGAGTCTAGAACCATGTTTAATGTTTAGAATGGTGTATGAAGTCTATAACGCTGTTTAGAAGAGTGCATGAAGTGTGTTCAGTCTAGAACAGTGTATGAAGTCGAAAACAATATGGCTATCATGAATGTTTAGTTCTCCAATCTCTGGCTTATTGGAAAATAAAAAATGACAATCTGCCTCATTACATAATTTGAGAAGCTCTGGTGTTGAATAAGCTTTTTGCTAAGTACATATTAAAAAGATCAGCCACATGGATTATCCTTGCTAGTCTTTCATATAATTTGATTGCACTCAAATTTTTGGAGCATTTAATATCTCGATAAAAATTTAATTGAATAAGCATGGTTCTTAAGTCTATTGGTACATATATTATTAATTAATGTAATTGATATGCATCATAGTATATATATCAATCATTATTTTATTATTCACAATCAATAGAGTCCATTGAATTGAAGAAGTCTTTCAAGTTTTATTGAAAGCTGTATTGATCTCTACTCCATGAGTATAAGAGCAGATTAGCCCAAATGAGCTTTGTTTTAACAAAAGATATTTTATTATGTCCTATTTATATTTAGATATGGAGTAAATTTTCATGAATTGAGCATAGTTACATTGCCATATATCATCTTTTTGATGTTTAAGGGTTTTTGAAGAAAAGTTTTCATTTTAGAAGAATCCAGGCATAGTGACAAAAAAGTCATAAAATTATTTTTTTTTGTTTTTAGATAATGCATTATTTGTTTTGGTATTTTGTGTGTGACATGATCATCGTTTTATATTAAATTTTGTTGCTTCGTCATAATTTCAATCAAACATTTTGATTTGAATGCTTAAAGATTCAACCCATCTACTGATTGCTTTGGTTGCGGTTTGCTTTTAATGTCTGTCACTTTTACTTAGTAATATTTTTTTCATATCATTTGCTTTTTATGGTTGAAAACATTTTTAAGATTTTGTTTTCATAGCTGACAACCTGTGTTAAAAACTTTATTTAGTACATGTATGTTTTCCAATCTCCACCTCCTGCATCACAATAACCACATCTATTTCAACGGTCCTTATCATTTAATTTTATATCATCATTAATTTCTAAATGTTTGTACACTATTCATGATATTGTATCATTAAAATAATAGGCGTTGTTTTGTTGATGTTTTTTTTTTTTTTAATAAGTTAATTTATTTCAGTTTTACACATGGTTGCAAAATTTGTTTCAGATTTGATACATTTTCAGAATATCATGGGACTTGAAATTATTCTGTGAGATCAGATGTTTTTTTTCTTCCATTTTTTATTTATTTATTTATTTACTTTTTCTCTTTTTAATGTCAAGAGGCACTGGTTTGAATACATAATTTTCAAATCAAATCTGAATTTGTAGAATATTTAATACTTGACATTCCCTGCCATTACTTCTTGTATGTGCCTTTACAATATGTACTAAATCTTATTTCCTAAAAGGGGTGGGCTCCTTTACTCTATGTTCTTATTATTATTTCTTATGAATGTACTATTCCTACAGCATATTATGATGTATTGAAATTGAAAGCGATGCAAGTTTTTTCTCATAATGTACTGTAATGATGCATTATGTTGATGGCAAATATTGAGACTTGCTTATTTTCAATCTACCAACCATTTCCTTTGCAATGACTAGGTACCATATCAGGTCTAAGATTTTTATGCCCATCCTTCATTTCTACCAACTTTTTAGTTGAGGAACAATGAATTGAAAAATTAAAATTATCCTGAGATGCATAAACTTAAAATGTTAACAGCTTATTCTTTTTTGATTCTCTAACCGATAATGGAAATATTTTCATAAGGTGTTCAAGTGTGTGTGTGGTCTATCTCCATTTGTACCAGGTACTGAATTCATGCTTTGGCAATCTTGAAAACAAGGGCCTTTTATAAACCATCCCTTTAACTTTGACAAAGAATAAAATTGGACCAGGAAAATTGTTTTATGTTGTGCTTGGGATGCTCAAACCACTCAGTGTATACTGCTGTTCTCTTTCTATCATTTTTCAAACCATATAATTCACTGTTTCTTTTGGTTCCTCCTTCTCATAATTTAGATTGGGTAATTCAGTATTGAGAAATCCTTTAATGAAAGGATGTGTTGATTAAAGCAAGAAAATAGATTATCAGTGAGTTAAGAGTTTACTAAATCTAGTTATTTTAGGTACTTGTATGTATGTGTGTGAGTATGTAGTCCCCATCTACTAACTGCAATCTATGTGGATACTGCTGTTATTTGGTTTAATCTATAAACATTTATAAAAGAGGTTGTATCTGCCCCTGCAGGAAATTGCATTTGAAAATTCAAAAAATTGCAACACAAAAGGTTTGAAATTGCTCTCAGAAATCGCAGATATTGCCAGACCAGAGATCTCGGTCATGAAACTTTCTCCGAAAGTGAAAAGCATCCTGATGGTTTTCTCTCCTTTATTCCACTGACGAAACTGCATTTTAAAAAGTTTAGACCTAGGCAGTTCCTTACCACAATTTAAATTTATGTGTTCATTAATGAATTTTTATTTTCGCACAATTCTCGGGAATGTTCACCACATGAATATTAACAGTATTAAGCCTTATTTTCACTCTAGATCTAGCATGATATTATTAGAAGCTAAATTTAGATAGATATTATCTAGATCGATCTTTAATACAGCGCAGATGGAAATGGATTGGTCACATCCACAGAAGGGACAGGAACACAATTGCCAGAACAGCCCTTAGATGGACCCCACCTGGATCCAGAAAAAGGGGGCGACCTTTGGAGACCTGGCATTGAGCGAGAGATGAGAAAGATGGGATGGTCCTGGGGACAGATTACCGAATTGGCAGCAGTTAAAACAGAGTGGTGCTCATAGTTTCCGGCCTTATGTGCTACCCTGGCACGATGAGTCATATATATATATATACCTTTACAGGTGAAGTTGTAACGGAGCGGCCAATAAATATATAAGGAAAAGACACCGTTTTTTATCCTTTTCATTCTCTTCAAGATTCATTTTTAGATAACCAGATCAATCTCTTTGAAAATGTATCCTATCAATTTACATTCATTTATCCCGTTTCCTGAATTTCTACGGTGAAACATATAATCTTACGAGGCCTTTGAAAGTTTAATTTCATTTCTTTGAAACATGTATTTAGAAATGTTTACAAGTTTCCTGTAATGTTATGGTGATATTAAAAATTACCCCTGTTTTAGTTGCAGCATTTGTTGATGTGAAAATGTCTGCTACAATAATGAAAAAATAAATATATATCTAACAACACAGAAAAAACAACAGAGTTTTGCTGTTCTTGCTTTTTAATTCATACTTACTGAATTTGTAATTTTTTTTAAATCAGGGCCCATTTTTATAAACAGGTTTAAAACTCCTTCATCCCTGGACCCTAGAACCCATTCACTACCCTCCTACTGGACCTTTTGACAGATATTGAAAAAATTGTTTTAAAAACTCAACTATTAGCGCAATGCTTTTAAACTTTACATACTCTAAACTCTCAATTATAGCTTTGTATTTACAATAAATAATATGTTGTGAAAATAATAAAAAATTCTAAGGAAAAAGTGATGATGAAACAACGGAGTATTTCAATAAGGCCTAGATTCATCATGATAATTGATCTTTAATTTTAAAAAGTGAAATAAAATAGTAACTATGCTTATATATTTCATATTATTGTCATAACAATAAGACTAGTTCTACCAGTTGGGCAATTCCTGTTATTTACTATTACTACTCATCATCATTCAGAGAATCTATAGCGTTTGAGCCCAAGCATTGTCATTTCGAAACTAGCTTTATTTATATGCTCCCATGTGTAGGTTCAGGGTCCTCAGCTGAGAGAGGTTAGAATAAATCCACTGCCAGTACTCCCCATACATCTTGTAAGAGGCGATCAAGGGTTGAGCTGGAGCTTATTCTCCCATCTGTACTCTTCTGTCTGTCAGGAGGAAGGAGATTTTGCTGGTGAGGAAGGGAGGCATATGCCCAGCGGCTATCACCCATTTGTGTGCATTGCTTGCTTAAAATGTTATTGGCATTGGGGTTACTTGCCATCTAGAAGGACCGAGTACTTTTGTTCACAAAGGGCGTTAAAAAATCCTGGGTAATCTTTGCAGTGCATGTTTTGGGGCTTGATGGCCATCGTTAATTATGTTTTTTGTTTTTGAGAGATGTTTTTTGTTTGCCCGTAAACCATCACTACTTTTAGTTACCTTTGCCTTTACTTTATAATTATATTTATATATTTGTTATTCTTATTATTTGAAGTGCTTATTTTCCTCCTTGGCTACTTTTCTCTTCTTAAACCTATTTCTTCTTTCTACTTTTGATTTTTCTTTTAACTAGACCATCATCTTACATTTTCCATGGGCTCTGAGATGACTTTAGAGGTTGATAGAATACCTTACTAAACTCCAAACAAAACTATTTATAAGCTAAACTATATTTAGAAAAATTACAAAAACTTCATCCTATATAATTTAGAAAGAGCCTAGGATGCTTTTCTGAATGACAAGAGTGCTGGCAGTTAATGGTCTCATGGCCTATAAAATGAATTTTAATATCATTTTCCTCACACCATTCAGGAATGAAAAGCCATTGACCTCTAGTTTTACTTCAGGCAAAAATGTGTAGAGGGTGTTTTGGGTGGTGTCCTTGCTGGGGTATGCCAACAGTCTGACTAAGCATCTTAATTTAAGCTTCTCTTCATTCTAAATCTTGACTCGATATGCAATAGAAGTACTCGCAGACAAAACATATCTGCCGTGCAAAGGCAAACGGTTTATCTCCCCCTTTTTTAAATTCTGAGAATAATGAAAAAAAAATTCAAAATTGCGTGTGTCAAAAGAAATGAATGCTTTACTTATAAACATTTAAAATACCATTTCTAAAGGAGATATGCTGCTCTGCTTTTGACACATGATAAAAGCCCAATTAAACGAAAAGATGCCAAAATTCTGTTTTAGGAGATACGTCGATTTGCCTTTGCATGGCATGGCAGATATGTTGACATCTATATTCATATCAAAAATATGGTAAAACAACATATTAAAGTTCAAAACAAGTCTGTAGCCTTTATTGGGAAAGTAAAAAATAAATAAGTCATGAATTTCATTGTTAAATGGTAATATAATAATTGTATGAAATATCTGTACATGATATGAACAAATCGAATATGATTAAATGTATAATAACATTTCTATACATAGAGAAAGCAATTGAGACAGCTGCATTTCTTTTTTAATGAAGCAATTGTATTTAAATATGTTGTTTGGATGCTTTTATATTTAGTAGGAATCATCCATATAATATACATAGATCCTAACTTCCACTATTAGATCTGCGTGCCATCATGGACGGCAACATTGATTGAAATAAAATCTCGACTTTGCCTTGAATTATTTACAAAATATATAAATAATGAATTGGAACTGGTACATCAAAATAATCTTAAAACTTAGTTACGGACCTCCTCTTTTATTTTGAAGTGTAATATGAATGGGACGATAAAATAAAATTAAAAGAAGTGAAATAAAGACAGCAGTGCTGCTTTGGATGAATTCTTATAAAATCTTAGACTCAGAGCATGGGGAAGTTATTTGTTAATGATAATAATATGGCTGTACCCATTGAAGCACGGCTTATTTTGGCTGGAAGTTGGATCTAGGTTTATGTTATATCAATGGTAGGAATTGGGTTATAAACACTTATGGCCGTAAACTTAGTTGCTGCGCCAAATATTACGCAATGCGTTCAAGCCTATGTCTAAGTTCAGAGTCGTAAGTGCAAACTTAAATGATGCATAACGTTACGAATTTGTAACTGGCCAAAGAAGCTGTGCGCAAGTTAGAAATTCGAGATCCCCAACACACATTCGCCACGCAAGCCTCGATAAGAAAATAAAAATTTGTATAACATAACTATTACAAGATTGATGTGAATACCAACGATTGTCAAATACCATAAATTAATTAGAAATGCAAAGTGATAATTTTCATCCAATAGCAAAAGTAAAGCAGTGATTGACTCCATATCTAAACTAGCATTCACCCGTTCGACGACCCCCTTTCTGTCATCTTCATTGAGATATTCATTCGTTAAAATCAAGATTCGCGGAATAATTTCCTTTCTGAATTCTTCGTTGACAAATGGCTTTTTGTTAAAATTAACAAGACCCGTTTGGTCGGAATAACCTACGTTGCGCATGCGTGGCAGTCAGATTTAACCTCCAAAACTTACGCAGTCAAACTTAAACTGACAAAGTAGCATCTAAGATTAAGACAAGGACTTTGAAAACGTGTGCAGCATAGAAGTCTGGCCTAAACCGTTGCGCATCAACTATGATTATGGCCGATAGTGATTTTTGTGTGTGAAATAAATTATGATGAGGGGGAATGTTTTAAAAGAATCCCATTTCTAAAAACCATACAAAGTAAATGGGATTTAGAAACCTATCCTGATATAATCTTTGACCTAGCAAAAGGGTTTCAGTCAAACATTCAGATGCAAAATCTCAGTAAGATGCTGAGACATCAGTACTTCATAAATATTTAATCAAAAGCTGTTGATGCCACTATAAAATTTCAATTTCAGAACTAATTGGCTACCAGGTACCAACAAATCAACAGCAATGCTTTGACTACTAGTACTAGACTTCGTGCCTTTACATAGCTTTCATTTTAACCTATAAAGATTGATTTGTTTACTTCTAATCTTAGTTTTGCATGTGTGGTTGGTAAAGTAAAATAATTCAGGTCAAACAAAGCATTTTAACGTGTGTCTGATTTTGTTGCAGTTCAAGCAAGATATAAAAGTTGTTTTTATGATTGTGACAATTTCCGATCTAGTTCTGAAAATATTTTTGAGTTATAAATATCTATCATCAAGCATGTTACTATTCATGATCTAGCAATATTTCCATAAATAATTGAATTTTGACTACTACTAGTACTGCTCTGCAAGAAAATCTGTAGAACTTGTAGGTTGGAATTTTATAATCAATTGGTGAATAACCTGCTATTTAGACTCATGCCAGATCAGAAAACTAAAGAAAAGTAACATTCATTGAGTATTTTCTGGAACTATATTTTCAATTAAGTTTAGAACTATAATTTTCCCAGGAGCCAATCAGTAAAAAAAAAAAGAACTAAAATCTAATATTCTTGTTGCCTTGTATTTGTATAAAATACATGAATTGATTTATTTTGCTTGAAATATTTCACATTGCTTATTCAAAATATGAGGTTTTTAATGTATGTTTGTGATCCTTTTAATAGATTGAGTAGCTTTACGTTACTAAAATATTCATTCAAATGTACACATTTTTAAAGCTTATATACTGTATTATAAATTTTAAAAAATTTCCAGTAAAAAGGCACAGGTGATAACTATATATTCAACAAATAATATTCTTACATATAAACCGATGGATTGTTGCAACAGATAATTCTTTTTTACTTCTCAATGATATTAATGTTTATTGTTTCTTAATGACATTGTCCTCTTCGCCTTCCCAAATCTAAACAATAAGCCAATTCTCATAAAAACTTCTTAGGGTGGAGACAAAGTAGAGTTACCTTTACTTTACAAGACCTTTCCCCTCCCCTTGCAGAAGAGACTCATCTCTTGTCTATCTCAGCACATCACACAGATACATTGTGCTGACTTTATCAAGACATAGATGGAATCACCTAGTATCATGCCAGAGGCAATTTAAAATCAAATAGCAGGAGAGGTGGCTCTCTTGAGATACATGTAATTAATTTCATATTTCTTTACAAACATATGTGTGGTGCTCGAGGAAAACCCATCGGAAGACGCAGATCACTGTTTTGAAAAAAAAGCTGATTAAAGTCAAATTTTTGGTCTTACATGAAAATTTAGATAAAGTGGCAATTACTTTTGTCAACCTTTTATCTTTCTTCTGTGTGAATATTGTGTAAAAAAACAACTACCCATAAATGCTCTATTTTGATTTATAAAACACCTCATCTCAAGGTGATAATAGGTAAAGGTCAGCTCAAAATTGCCATTTTCTCAGTTTTTAAATTGTAATATCTACCATCTTGAGAAAGCAATAGCTCAAAAAACTGATAGAGATATTGACTTCAAATAAACAGCAAACTCAGTACTCAGGATTGGTCCAAATTTGGGTTTCCCTAGAGCTTCACACATATACTGAAGTCCTAACCATGTAGTATTCAGTATCAAACTGTAGAAAAAAATTAGCAGGGACACCAATTCTAAGTTCAAATTTAGACTTTTCAACAGATGTGGACATTTTAGTTTTGCAATAAAATATCTCGCTCCAACTTTTTTGGTGAATGCATGGCAAAAAGGAGAGATGAGGTTGGTGACCCTGTCAGTAACGCATTTCCTGTAAAATAGATTCACCTCTTAACAAATTAATGTGATCATCTGTGATGATGAGTGGAGAGTGACTACTATTTCTTCGATTTTACACAGCTTTGTGTATTTGACAATGTCAATTCTCTTCTACAGAATATATTAAAAGATATGTAAAATGATAAGAATAGATAGAACAATGTGGAGACATCTGTATTGTGGCAGGAGCTCAATTCATAAGGAATATAACATAAAATTGCTATCACCCAATTGTAATTATCTACCATAACTTTACTTGGTAGACATGACAGTTTATACACTGGGTTTTCTTATTTTTGTTGGGTTTTTTTGTTGTTGTTTTTTGGGTTGTGAGTAATTCCTTTCTTTAAAGTGTAATGCCTATAAAATAATATGCTTATTGTAATAAAAGAATTGATACTGCAAAAACAAACTTCCTATTTCCCATTAAAATCTCATTTAATAATAATAATAATAATAATAATAATAATAATAATAATAATAATAATAATAATAATAATAATAATCATCATCATC
>JASKDV010195351.1:0-11266 GCA_032466395.1 Aegires albopunctatus
AGGTTGTCCTTAAGCCCCCCCCCCCCCCCCCCACTTCAAAAACAAATAATAATCATTTTTTAATTTAATAAATTGTATGTTCCATTCTGAGGACTAAGCTTTAGGCCACTCTGTAGAAATCACACCGCATAAAAATTTGCTACATCATCACTCTGTAGCAATTTTATAACACTACCATAAAATTAAAAAAAGATTAGTGCTGTGCGACAATTCAGTTCTTACACAATTTGGTAGATAAAAGAAATTTTTATGTCAGATTCTAATTTTGTTCCATTTTTTTTATATCAAAAATTCTTTTTGAACCATTGAATGTTATATGTGTATAATATGTGGTAATGTTAGGTCGGCTGACGTTTACACAATGCTAGCCCAATCACATGCTCTACTTCAGAAGTGCCGAGAGTTAGACTATCAATAATAAATTTACCAAAAGCAGCTTTTTAGCAGATTTATAGATGTTAATAAGAAATGGAGTCAATATATTTTATACCCGCTGATTTAGGGCCAAAGAAAAATTAGTGAAGATGGGCACTTTTTCTAGACATCACAGACCCCATCTTTGACTTACTGTTCACCATCTTGGAGATGCATGTATACATAGATCTAGGATGTCAAAAAGATTCTAATCAGAATGGCATTTTAACAAGTTCGAATACTGGTAGGGAACAATATCCAGAAGACATTATCAGCGCAATAAACTTGTAAATTTTATAATTAGGGAATGCCTTGGTACATGGACAAATTTATGTTACAAAATCTTCAATAAGTAATGATTTTGTAGGCAATTCAGTAAAGGTTTTATTTTCAATTTTCAATTGATTTTTTGTTTTAATTTTCAGGAAATTACTTTGGAAACATCCTAAATGACTACAAGATGGTAGCCGAGGAGACGATGCAAGATATATCTGACGGATCCATTAAAGCTGCTGTGTACATTTCTAGCCTTGTGGCTGCTGGCATCCTAGTCAAGTCAAATCCCAGCGAAAAGGATCTACGAAACACTCTCATGGAAAACTCCCACGAACTTTCTTTAATTGGTGCAGCCATACGTAATCGTAAATCTGATGAATTCATTGACAGCTTGCGAACAGCCGAGAGACAAGATAGGCTTCATTATACTAGTCTAGGGCTTTTATCTCTTGTGTGGATGAGTGATGATCGGAATGAACTTGATTTGTATGAAGCCAAATGTAAACATGTCCATTTGCCCTGGTATCAATGGCATGAAAAGATCGTTGATGTCGGAATATTGGGAAAATTTGTTAAGATGTCAAGAATGATGGAAGATTATGATATAAATGAGGAGGAATGGAAAAAATAGTGTGTTTGGATTTTGCGTTTGTTGTTTTTTGTGCGTGTAAGATTTAAGGAAGAGTAATTGATGTAATTTAAAACCCTAATATACTACCGAGTCACTATCATCTTAAATGTTCTCATATTTTTGATTATTTATGATGACATTTCTGATGATTTCTGAATCTATCACAAATTTTTGGGTCGTGATCTATGCAAAAAGTATTAAATCGTTCTGTTTGTTTATTGCATAACATGTATATGATTGAAGGATTGATTAATGCTTGAATGAAGTTAATGGCCTCCTGATTTAAAAAGTAGTGAAATAAGATGTCAGTATTGTGTCTGTGAGAATAAATGATGATCATAGTATCAGTGAGGGAGAGGGAATTCACCCCAATGTTAGGTCTAATTCATACAGACATGATTGATAATGAGATTTTAGTGGAGGCCTATACTTATATGACCCCTTGATTGCATTCCTTAAAGTTATTGACAGTGACTAAATTACAATTTTGTTAGTGTATGATACAACTGTTTTTAAGTCTTTATTGAACAGTTTTACACTGCATAATAATTTCAAACCCAGAAGATCTGATCTATGATATCAAAAAATATTTATTATTATTATTATTTTTATTATTACAGTTGAACCCAGGTATACTGAAATCTGATATACTGAAATCCCGGTTAAACTGAAACTTTTTATAAAGACAGAATTTTTTCTTTATAAACAAACCAGTTAATCTGAACGTAAGCCCGCTTATACTGAAATATTTTTCGGCTGGTTGAGAACAGAAATCGCAGAAATTCTTGGTCAAAAGTCAAAACGGATACTAGATCTAGCCTCAAAGTAAATAATATAAAAAAAGAAAGATTGAAAGAAAACGGAATACAAAAATTATTGTAATGCAGTGGATGGCTGTCCCAAATCATCATACAAAACAAAATGACTGATGCAGTGTTTCCTTTCCATTGATGTGAATAATACCTGAAACGCCATTATAGCATACTAAAATACCTCTACACGATGTTGTGTCATTATTCGGTTATACTGAAATTCCGGTTATATTGACATTTTTTAGATATTTCTTTTAGTTTCAGAATAAGTGGGTTAGACTGTACATGTATTATATTATTATATTTTCATCATTACTGTGTAACCCACTTATATCGACATTGCTGGGACCGCGTATTTATGTTTAGAATATAAACCCTAGATCCCCAAATGGTGTCTATAGCTTTATATAACAATGTAGTAGGCATGCATAATGAATCTCAGTTGTATTAGTTTTAGAGACCTAATGTTGGCACCATAGCATTAGAGACTTATTGTGTGTAAGACTTTATCTTTGGGTAGGCCTTGTCTAGTCTAGCTATTTTGATTTTAATTTCTCTCATTTCACATCATGTGCTGCATGATCTTGTGCAGTGATAAAAGTATACCAGAAGGAGGCTCAAAATGCTTAATTTCTCACATGAAACATAGAAATGTATTTTTAAAGAAGTTCATTGGTTAATTTGTTTGATGTATGGAATACAGGGGGGTTGTTGTTGGTGTTTAAAATCAAATTTACATAGATACATTTTTATATATATGTGCATGTATATATATATCATGTATATATATATTTATATATATATATGGGTTGTTGTTCTTTTTTCTCTTCTTCTACTAAGGATATAAGAATAACAACATGACTTGAATGATGTCAATATGCAGGATGTCAATATAAGTGATGTCAATGTGGGCTGGGCTGTATTGTTGTTGTTGTTGT
This sequence comes from Aegires albopunctatus, assembly GCA_032466395.1. NCBI lineage: Eukaryota > Metazoa > Mollusca > Gastropoda > Nudibranchia > Aegiretidae > Aegires > Aegires albopunctatus. The sequence continues at coordinate 3,072 of JASKDV010195351.1, forward strand.
TATTAAAACATGTATTATTATTAAATTATTATTATTATCATTACTATTTTTCTTATATTCATTATTTTAATCAGATATATTATTACTGTTATTGTTTTATCATGACAATGACATGGTTTAATCGATATGGTGCAGTGTAACAGAATTTTTGCAATTAACACAACACTTTAGATTCAAGGATTATTTTTGTCTAAAAGTCACATTATGTATGAACAGCGGAATCATCACGAGTTATATTTAATTTTTACTTTCTTTTCCTAGAATCTGTCATTAGATAGTGCATGACTGGAAATGACTCACTATACTACTAAGGACTCGACATTTAGGAACTTTCAGGGACTTCAGTGAAAAATTCAAACAGACTAATGTCATTAAAAATGAGCCAATTTGATCGTGCTTGGTGTTAATATCAGCATGCTTTGTGAATTTTTCATTTATCTCAATTCGAATAAGAGTTGTGGGCCTTTATAAATTTTTGTGTGGGAACTCTTTACTGTTTAAGTTTGAGCCAGTGACTGTCCCGAAAGAGATATTTTTGTACCCAATTTTGTTAAAAATGAATGGATTTTAATGAGTAATATATCGAATGTTTTTTTATTCTGGGAAAGTACGTGACCAACCTAATTTTTATAGAATTCATAGAGGTCCTTTTAGTCACGACTAATACATTTTATACGTTAATGGTATCATTCGTGAAGCGACAAATCAAGTGATTTTTTTTTCTATTACTCGTGTCTATCTTCCAAACTAGAATAAAGCTTGCATTTTGACTGTCAATACGCCAGAAAAGAATAAAGTAACAAAAAAAATGTTTTATTTGATTAATACATTATCTCTAGTTACCGTACCTAAGAAGTGTATGTAGATGTAAGTATTTCATATTGTTGTAGCCTATGTTTAAGTTTAAGTTTAAGAGTATCATTACTATCAACTCTTTCGCTACTTCTAAAATCTGGATTCAAATTTATTCCACAATTTTGCAGTGCTTGGGAGGATAGAATGCATATATCATAATATATGGCAATCATTTTTAGAATGAGGGATGTTAAATGTCTGATTGCATTCCCAGTCCTAGTCCTCCTATTACTTTTGTTGAGTTCATTTATGTGATATCTATTTGACCATTAATTGCTTTGAATTCATGGAATCGTTAAAAACTCTATGTTTCTTCTTCTTCTTCTTCTTCTTCAAATAAATTGACAAATTTCAACTGGGTTGAGTATTACTGTCAATAAGAAAAAAAAGTTATTCCCCTTTGGCTGTAGGAATGCAATATTAACAAAGTACATTATAATTATAATGTGCGTTTTGACTAGAAGATAAGCATTCTTTCCAAGGAAAAGTCAGTCATGCATTATAATTTATTATTGTTATATAGTTCAAAATCTTATGCTTATTCTAATTAATTCAAAGTGTTTATATAGATCAGTGCAATTGGATTGGAACATCATTTTGTCTGTTGCAAACAACTAATTTCTAGTAGTACATAGCCTATTGGTGTATTTAATGTGATTACATGCTCAGTTCTGAGCACTCGGAATGACCACAGAACTCCCTTCCATTGCACTCCGGTTGGGTATGGTAACTAGGTCTAATATTATTATTAGACCTAGTCGCTGTGAACCCGATGGCTCCCTCACATGGAGAGTGTCATCGGGGAATCTTGACCTCTGCAGTGGAAGCTCTGCTGAACCCTTGAGACTGTTCAATAGAACCCAGGTTGGGAATCACTGCTCTAAACTTTCTCAAAGATTCAATGTCTGATATTTTAGATTTTAATTGATTTATGATATGTACTGTGAAGCACCTAGTGTTAACACAATTTGAACACGAGAAACTCAAGCAGCCCCATTCACCGACACCGCTAGGCTGGGTGATCTGGCGACCGTTTCCCAGCTAGGCATACATTTTCTCGATAACCACTGGTCATTGGCACTGGTGTGTGTCCTTAGGTAAGACACTTTGTCCCATCTACCTCAATCGACTCAGGTGTGAATGAGTATCTGGCCGTTAAGACAGCATTGTCCGTGTCTAAAAACAGTAATGGTGCCTAACAAGCTGCCAGTCTGGTCTATGTGTTCCGTGATGCGTTTGATAAGGGGAGTATAACAGTTATTGTATATTTTTCTTTTATGGATTAAATCTAAATTAATTATATAAACATTCATAATGCGCCACACACCCCTCCGGAATGAGGGCTCTGGGCGCAGATAAAGTTTATTTATAAAGATTACTGAAAAGAATTGAATTGAAATTGTATGACATTTTGTGTGAACATATAAAAATAATCAAAAAGGCAAAATTTTCTATTGAAAACATAAGGTGAAAACAGGCAAAGAGCGTTCTCATTCAATGCACTTTACAGAGTTTCCCTGGCAGGCCAATGCAATCCAAACCCTTCTCAACCCCCCAGGGGACATACAGTGGCATAGTCCGTTGAAAGGCGCTTCACTCTAGCATACTGACAAGGTCTTCCTCTACCTATGGCCAGGTATCAATTTAATACCTGGGTACGGTGAGGAAATGCATGTAAAGAGTCTTTCCAAAGAACTCAATATCGCGCCCAACTGGGATTTGAACCTGAAACCTTTAAATCACCAGATCAAATGTCTACCACTAGACCACGATGCCACACAAATGTCATGATGTCATATACTTTTTCTTCAACTCTCTTCCCCTTCTTACCTCAGACTTGAGCAAAGCATTGCCGATCTTCCTGTCTCTAAACGACAAGTAGAATTGATGCAGACTCAACTTCACCATTCCCACAAGCTGGAAAGTAAAAAGGATGGAATCAGTCAACATCTTCAAAGTAACGTCATGACCACCTAATATCATTGAAATTATATAGGCGGAGAATAGAACGAGGAACTAGAGATGAAATATGAAACAGCTGGACTGGACACCATTAGAGGAACAAAAGGTTAGCAATAAAGTAGTCATATTCTTTAAAGCCATTAATGGTCAGACACATATCCCTATCAATGAACTCAATAAAAGTAATAGAAGAACTAGGAACTCAGATAGTCAGACATTTAACATCCCTGCCTCTAAAAACAATTGCCATGTACATTATTTTCTTCCCATGCACTGCAAGATTGTGGAATATATTGAATCCAGATATTAGAAGTAGCGAAAGCATTGATACTCTTAAACGCAGGCTACGATGTGAAATACTTAGATCTTCATCCAATCAGTTAGCCAACGTAATACTACCAATAAGTATACAGGTGGGGTTTGTTTTATTTTAATACTACCAATAAGTATACAGGTGGGGTTTGTTTTATTTTGGTTCGGTTTTTTCACCTATAGTTGAGTTTTGTCAGTTCATTTGAAGAAGAAGAAGAAAATTACATTCTCACAGGTAACCATGCGTGAACATAAACACTTAAAATAAGGTTAAAGTAATTACTCTGCTTAAGGTGAGCTTAATGTAGTAGAAAGCAAATAGGACGATATGCATCGCTACATTCTCAAAAGAATGAGATCAAGGTTGCCACAACATTGCTCAAGTCCAAAGAGCGGGCTGACTAATCGAAATGGTCCCATTATAAGTTAAAGATACCATCGTGGTATAGAGAGGGTGAGTAGCTCAGTCAATAGAGCGTTGTGCTGCTAAACTGCGAGCCCAGGCAGATTTTTCTCTTGGCCTCCCTGTCGACCCAGTAGTAAATGGGTAGCTAGATCTCTTGAGATCATGCGAAAGTAAAGTCGGTGTGGCAAGCTATGGCAAACTACCTACACAAAGCCGCATGGCTTAAAAATTGAGACTCTACTCCTGATTTCCTCTACGCTCAGTAATGAGTATGGGAAACACTTTACCATCATGAAGTTGCTAAATCCTTTTATCTATTTCCTAACTTTAATCCTGTGGGATTGAGTAACAAAAACCTTAATAAGGCCGACATTTATCATTTGGAAGGCATGGAGAAATTTTATTTTTTCAAACGTTCACGTAGACAGAAGGCCATGAAGAGCAAACGATGGCCAACTAAGGTCTCTGTGACAACCCTATGGGATGCATATTGGAATGAAAAATTCCAAGATCTTTTTGTAAAGTCCTACTTTCAAATTTCTTCAAGAGCTATCAAAGGAAAATAGCATTGCTGATACCTCCATCTATTTCTTCTTACCAACTAGGTGTCAAGATAAAACAAGAGTCTTTCTTTTCTTTGGCCGCAACACTGTGGCTTTATAGAGTTTAAAATACAAACAAATAAACAAAAAAATACTGTTTCATGTGTACGCAAATATGATATGTATGGGTCACCTGATCGTTCTCGGCAGACACTTTTTTATCCCAAACTTCCACGATCATGTAGTTATCCTTCATTCTTTCCAACAGAGATGATGTCATCAACACAGGGGCCATCTGAACAAAAGATAAGGGAAACAATAGTTTGGTAGGGAGTTGTTGTTTAGGTTTTTTGTTCATTTAATTTTTACTTGATTTGTTAACAGGTTAAACCCTTGAGTCAATCCCTTTACAATGGGAATGAAAGAGGACTTAACCCAGGAAAACCTTGTTGTGACATAGCTGTAGCATTGCCTCAGTGCGAACTTGGCCTCGACTCACAAACAAAAAATCTAGATCACACAGTGTGTTGAACCAAAACACGGTGAAAAAGCTTCTCTTTATCATTGTATAACAAATCGGTGGGAAGAGCTCTGAGGTAAATAAAACTTGCAATCTCATTGGTTGGAATCTAAAAATACTATCCAATCAAAACTACTGTTGTTATTAAGGAAAATAACAGGAAATTTCCAATTTAAGAAGCCAAGGTCTGTTTCTCAAGACGTTGAGGATATTCAAGAGGCAGGTTATTCAATATTTCAAGTAAATTAATACTGACAAGACTGCATGTGAAAAGTTAACGACTCTAATCACCTGCAAAAAGTTGAATTCTGGATTCATGGTTCCCCAGGCAACACCAGAATGTACGGCATCATCGCACCAAAACATGCGACAAACCAGGTAACAGTTACGCACATCTGGGGATTCATGAGCAAAAGATTAATAACATAAATGGGATGACATTTCCAAGGTTAAATGTAATGATCACATGTAAGACATATATACATATACAAGCATCTTAATTTTGTAGAGGTCACACTTATAAGCGCTCTTACCAAAGACACTGTAAAAAAAAAAAGAAAAGATTATCATGCCTTTTCTAAACATGGTCTTCAGAGTAAGTTTCCAATCATGTCTAGATATTTTGCTTCCATCTTTCAGCATTAACGTAGCTAGCGGCCAACTATGAATTCATACCGTTTTGACCCGGAGGCCGTGGTTGCAGCAGGTTGGGCTTCCTGTTGGCCAGATGCAAGGGAGGGACGCCGGTCATATACATGTTGACTCCTTCCTCAATGTAGAGCAATGTGTGAAGTGTGGAAGGCTGGTGACAAAAACAACAGTATTCAGGGTTGCCACAACATTGCGAAAGACCAAAGTGAGGGATGATGATTCAAAAGGGGGCCTAACTGAGGGCTGTTAGGTAATATGTTAACGATACTATCATAAGGACACTAAATTACTTTATATCTCTACTGTAATCATACAGGGTGGCTGCAGAGAGGTGACAAAAGCCCAAAGGAAGGCATGGAGAAAAGAATTTGTTCAAAAATTCAGAGGCCAGAAGAGGGCCAATTTACTTGGGAACCCCAAAAGAGGACCAACTGAGGGCTCTGTGGTAACCCTGAATATTTACAACCATCGGTGGAAGAACTGTCAAATCAAATCAAAGTAAAGTTAGTTTATTGCAGTAAGAAATTTCATACATAGGAATGAAAAAGTAAAAGATACAGATAGCTAAAGGAGAATTATACATGAGAATACATATGAAACGATAGACTGTATAAGATATCATAATATATCATAGAAGTGAGTAAATCTTGTGGAAAAGTAGGAAGAAATAAATATAAGCATTACTGTTATCAAAGATTCTGATTCAATCACTCACTTCGACTGGCGTCCTGGAAGAGATTTGAGCTCCTGAGTCAAGGTGATGATGCTGTTGTTGTGACTTGTCTTGATTATTTAATGCTGCTAAAGTAGATTTCAGCTGCAACTTGAGTTGTCCGATTTCATCATCCGGCTCAAGTGTCGTGTCCTGATTTTTCCGTCTTGGAGACTGGGGTGGGAGTCCTAGAACACCCTGCTCTCCTTTGCTCGTAGGCTGTTCCATGAGAGGTAACTCTAAGATGGAGACATTTTTGAACCATAACAAATCAAAATACAGCGATCGGTGGTATAAAGTATATTCAATGTCAATAATTTATAGAAACAGAGAAAAACATGATAAAAGAGGACAATTTATATTGTGGTATAAAGTATATTCAATGTCAATAATTTATAGAAATAGAGAAAAACATGATAAAAGAGGACAATTTATATTGTGGTATAAAGTATATTCAATGACAATAATTTATAGAAATAGAGAAAAACATGATAAAAGAGGACAATTTATATTTGCTGTGCTAAAGCTTTTAAATAATTTTTGGTATAATTTAGAGAAACACCCCTACAAACTTCTCCTACTCAGATGTATTGACGTTATCTTTCCTCTGAGTAATCAGCAAAAGCCAAGTACTGAGGGGAAAGAAGTGTGCCTGGGCAACCACACCTCCTAACAATACAATGTCAAGGCGCCGCGCGACATGCTGCATCCATGGTCAGATCTGACCAGCGGAGGGCTATCAAAGCTTTTGGATCAATCACTGGTGTCTAGTATAGAGAGAGGATAGAGAGAAGGAGAGAGAGAGAAGTGGCAATAGATTCATGGGACAGCCAAAAACAATGCTGCCAGTCGTGCTGAATAGATTCCTCGCACTTATACAACATCCATTTCAACTCCATTCATTCAGCAAACTAGATAAGATCACAAATCTCACACAAGACTGAAGACAACGTCAACAAGTGAAAAACAGTATAAAGAGAGCCACCGAAGCATCACAGTCGGTAACTGGGATGCGACACGGTCCTAAGTTAAGTAAGTCAGTGCTAAAGCTAAGTTCTGTTATAGGAAGGCGTTAAAATATTAGAGGAGGGCGGTGGATCTATTCTATTGTGATCCATTAAAAAAACAAGAAAACATCTATTGAATGCTGAAAATTGCAAATTGTTTTCATGAGTAGAAATTTCTGGCACCACCGACCAATAAATGAATTTGGGCTTATGCCCCTTGATTCCGCATGGATATAGGGCTGAAACAGAGGTACTCTTATACACATGGCTCTGGCAGTTCTTCCCCAGTTCGGCCCATGTCATTTTGGCTGCCATTACCACAACATCGGTGCGCTTATCTAAGTTTATGGGTTTCCAAAGCCCGCAATCGACAACAACAACAGCCTGAAAATTTATCTTATGACAACAATGTAAGGAAAGGTTTTTACAACTGACCAATCTTCTTGACAGGCATCTTGACCGTTGGCTTGTCCTTATTCTGATTCAATTGGTCAACTAGCCTGGCCTGATCTGGGCGAATTCCCCCGATGGGTACCACTCGGACCGTGCCGCTCATCTCCGTCAACTTGGTTCTGGCTAATTGGGTGGCAAAGTCCTTATGGTCTGATGACAACTCCACGCAAATCTAGATGTAGGTAATAGGAAAATACAAAGTAAGGGTGGTAAATTTGTGTCTTATGAGGGGTAATTTCTCTGTTTAAAAAACCTTGATCTTTCTCCCACACGCTTTTTTAGCAGAAATAAATCCCCACAGTGATGTTTTGACATGGCAAGTAATGTGGTGAATTGATGACAGCCCTTTATTAATAAGAAGGACAAAAGATCTCAAGAGAGATAAAATAATCTCAAAATCTCATTGGTCAATACTTCTCAATATTACAGGAAGTTAAACATTTTCACACACTTTTAATGGTTAATGGAAATTTCCATTCAAGTTACCTCACTTCAACAATGTCGTTCACACTACTAGAATTCAAACACAGCTCTGTTGTCTTCATCCAAAATGCAGTATATCATTGAGAGTAAAGAGTAATATACTGCCTTTTGGATGCAGACGGCATAGTTCCTGTGCAAACACGGCAGGTGCTACACCGTCATGCTAACATACTTTACACAGTTATGCATTACATCAGGGCTCATAGCAATTCTCAAAAAAAAAAAATCTAGGAGATTCGAGGAGGTTTTCAAAGAAATTTGAGGAGGTTTTTAAAGAAATTTGAGGAGGTTT
>JASKDV010195362.1:0-11265 GCA_032466395.1 Aegires albopunctatus
TGTAACATAACCAGCTCTCAAACCACTTCAACAAGTTTTGTTCGCATTCTCCTTCGCAATTTTGGTCGTCACAAGACACTGGATGACTGAAATTGCGGATGCCAACATGTTCCAGTTTTTGGAGAAGTCGGCGGTGAGCTACTGTGTCGAACGCTTTACTAAAGTCCAGCACTATCATGTCCACCTGTATCTTGTTGTCGTGCGATTTAGCAATCTCTTCAATGGTTGAGAGCAGTTGGGTCTCACATAATCTATTTTTGCTTCGTGGCACAGTAAAATCACTGGTCTATTCTTTCTTTAATCTTGTTTATTTCTATTCTATTGTCAACTTTTTAAACAATTTTGTTTATTTCTATTCTATTGTCTAGTTTTTTAATAATTTTGCTTATTTTCTATTCTATTGTCTACTTTTTTAATTTGTGTTTATTTCTATTCTATTTTATAGATTTTTGACATCATAATCTCTGCAAAGATCTTTAGCCATGTCTGTCAAAGAAAGAATGCTCACGCTCATCAATAAGCAAGTCCCTGAGCTCAAAAGTATTTATCAGGGAACTTTCAGAATCATTGAAAGGATGATGCTGTGGAATTGTATTGAACAAGTTAATTGGTAATATATGGGTGTTACCATCGTATGACAATAGTTAAACATTATAAAACTTTACTGTATAGGATGTGATGGACTCTTGGGGTGCCCAAACCACCAAGCCACACATTTTAAAAGATGGGTTCTAAAGATAATCTAAGGGTCAAGTAGTTGGTATAATAAATGATAATAAAAAGAGGAAGTGACACCAACATAAGAGGTTAGAGTTTATACGATCATGAGTCCATTGATTCTCATACATGCTAAGTATTAAAACAAACAAAAGTATCATGCATGAAATAATAATAAATGATAATAAGAATATTATCAATACTTTATTCTAAACTAACATAAGTTACCAATACATATACCATGATGACACAAGAGCAATCTTTCACCCAGCCTGCTACAAGAGCCACATAAAAGGAATCTTGTTCACACAGAATAATTACATGTATGCAACTCTCTCTGAGTCCCAGATTCCTGGTATTTATCGACAAGACCCTCTTAACTCTATTCACTCTTTACAATAGCTAAATAACAATCACCGGGAACCACAAAACCCTAAGGGCAAACCCAAGAAATGCAGTTAAATATAAAGAATAGAATGAAGTAGATAACAATGATACTATGATGACTGATTATAGGCGTAATTGAAGCTTACTGTAAATAAAATGAAATTCCACTAGTTCATCCCAGAAGGGAAATTTGTCTTTTAGTATTTACCGTCATTGAGCATCAGCTGTAAGAACAGTGCCGCAAACGTAGGCAAATCGTGTAAATAACTTTGCTTAAGAGTTAAACACAGTATCTCCAATGAGTTTCAAACTCGTATCCTTTTGCATGCAAGTCCAACGGCTTAATCGTCCTGCCACCGTGCCACATAGAATAGAATCGAATAGAATAGAATGTATAGAACATAATGGCTAATTAATGTTAACATAAAAGACTGTGGATGAGTAAAAGTGTAATACTTTGAATCTTTCACCAATTGTGGGATTTTTTACCTTCAGTATTGTAATTACATGTGCTTCTCTTGACTCAAATGTCCAAAAAATTGTTGTATTGTTGTTTTGAATATTACCCATGTCCACTACTTTGGTGATATCAGGGTTTTCCAAGGGTTCTTTTACATGAGTATATTATACACATATTACACATGGGACCTTCAATATTATAGTCCGTCTCCGATAGGACTTGGCATTCTTTATCCTAGAAACTTAAGGATAGGGGTCAGAAGGAAACCCGAAAAAAATTTGGATTTCAAATTCAAGCCTGCACAGATTTGAACCAGGGACCTTTGGCTTGGTAGGCGAGTGCCCTAACCACTGAGTTATCTGCTCCAAAAAATAAATTTTCACTGGACAGGCTGCAAATTTAATCTTATGTATTCTTGTCATTGTTATTCACTGTAAAGCACTGCTAGCATTGCTATTCCCAGGTATATATATGCATGATGTAGATCTAATTGTAACTTGAACTCCTTAACTTTTGAATTAAGTTCAGGTTTTCAAGCCAAGTGCTATCTTGAATTTCAAAAACGACGAGTTAACATCTTTCATTTCTGGTTGCATCCTTTGATATTGGCTTTTCTTTAACTCTTTTTTTGGGCATCAGTGGCTTAGCAGTTAACACAGTTCAAACATGAGAAAATCAAGCGGCTCCACTCACCGACACTGGTCGGCTGGATGACTTAGTGGGATCGTATCCCGCTAGACTTAGAATTTCTCGCTAACCACTGGTCATTGGCGGTGTGTCCTTGGGTAAGGTACTTTGTCCCATTTACCTCACTCGACAACTCAGGTGTGAATGAGTACCTGGCCGTTAAGTCTTGTTTTCTGTGTCCGAAAATTGTAACTGCTGCCAGTCCTGTCCTATGTGCTCTGTTGTGTCAACCAGGGGAGTATAATAGTAATTGTAAAGCACTTTGAGCACGGCTATGCTGTAGATATGTGTGCTATATAAGAATGACTTTTACTTTTTAACTTTTTTAAAATTTTCCTTTTAATTAAAGTCCATTTGAAAGTATATTCTCTCAGCTTTATGATAAGAGCGTAATAAGAACGTTTTATATAGTGCCTTTCCACTAAATGTGCTCAATGTGCTTTACAGAGTTTCTCTGGCAGGCCAATACAATACAAAACACTTATCAACCCCCCTTAGGGCATGCAGAGGTGTGATCTTATCAAAGGCGCTACACTCTAGCATACTGACAAGATCTTCCTCTACCTTTTTGGCCTGGTACCCATCTTACACCTGGGTACAGTGAGGAAATGCATGTAAAGAGTCTTTCCCAAGAACTCAACATCGTGCCCAACTGGGATTTGAACCTGGGACCTCTCTATCACCAGCCAAAATGTCTACCACTAGACCACTGTACCACAGGGTGCTTTTGGTAGAAACAAAAAAGACAGATAGCTAGGGAAGTGTTTAGGTTAGTACCGTATAGGATATGAAAATGGGGCAATTATTAGTTAATGAATTTCTTTAATGATTATTCTTTTGACTGACAGTATTTTTCATTATATGTGAAGTTTTTATCTTCCTTTAATTTAGAGAACATTATTGATCCATCTGCTCTTTCTTTCTTTCTTTCTTCATTTTTCAAGGTTGAACATCAGCCAGGAATGTTCTGATGACGTCATTCAAAAATGTTACCAAAATTTTGTGAAGGAAGTGAATAAGTTTGGTAGCCAGGTGACTGACACAATGGCAAAGTTAGACTTGGCATGCCTGGAGCAAAAATTGACGGTAAATAGGAGGAGAATTCTAATCTGAATATGTTTGTTTTTTTTTTAAATTTTAAAAGAAGATTTTTCTCATGTTTCTTAAAGTACAGGGATCATCTGTTTTTGAAGAAATCTGTAATGATCTTATAGAATTAGTCACATGTAGGCCTACAATTGATTTTTTACATAGATATGATGAGCAGGCCTTACTTTTGTAGCCCAATAAGACGAAAGACGAAATATTTCTGTAAAGCATTTTATTGATGCAATTTTTAGATTAAGGATGATGTAATTTTTATTTGTTATATATGACAATTAATGTTTAATTTATGTCTATTATTATTATTTCTATTTACCCGGTATATGTGTTTGCTCTCTCTTAATCTCTTTTTAATACAATGTCTTTATATGAACCCTTCTATATCATTGTAAAGCGCCACTGAGCCCCATGATATGGTGGATAGTCCCCGGCGCTATATAAATTCCTTTATTATTATTATTATTATTATTATTATTATTATTATTATTATTATTAATACTATTATTATTATTATTATTAATACTATTATTATTATTATCATTGTTATTATTATTATTATTATTATTACTGTTATTATTATTATTATTATTATTATTATTATTATTATTATTGACTTACTTGACTTAGGGCCCTTCCGCTGAATAGTCGACATACTTTTCCGCATGGGCTGCTTTGAGGATTGTTGAGGTGACAGATTTCCATTCATGTAGCTCTTCTGCACTGTCTCGGATTGTTTCAAGATCTTGAAGCGTTTTTAGGTTTTGACCCACATGTCTGAGGTCGCGTCTGAGTGTTGTCACTATAGATGTTCTTGGTCGTCCTCTTTGTTTTTTGTTGTTTTGGTTGAAATAGTGAATCATTGCTCTGTTGCTCGGAGTATTTACATCTAGTCATAGAATGTGGCCGAAAAGTCGTAGTCTGTTTTGTAGGATTGTGAGTGATAGCGGTATATCTTTAATTTTACTGTATAGTGATTTATTTGATATTCTAGTTGGATGTTTTATTCCAAGAACAATTTTAAGTTGTTTTCGATGAAATGTGTCTAGTCTATGCTCATCCTCCTTCGTAAGCGCCCATGTTCCAGAATTTTTGAGTAGGATTGATTTTACTAGGGCATTGCATATATTTGGTCTTGTGTTTAGTTCGATTTTCTCATGTCTGTCCCATATGGATGTCAGTTTAAACAGGGCAGCGTTTGATAGTTGTTTTCTTCGGCAGATGTCTTCCTTATCTCCAAGCATTGAGCCTACTTTTTTAATTCTTCTCCAGTGTTCATCACTGGCTTTGATAAGGGTGTGCTCAGTTTTATTAGTATTTACATATAGGTTTACTTTGGCAAGATGTTTGTTTTATCTCGGCCACGTCCTTAAAGTCAGTGAAGGATATTAAGTCTAAGTCATCAGCATAGGCAAGTTCGTCTGGCATTGCTGTTTGTGTGTTATGTGTCTAATCTCTTAAGTTAGCAAATTAGTAAATCAGTCTTATTCAGCATAAAAAGTTATCAGTTGGAAGTATCTGATATCGTAAATAAATAACCTTGTCATTACGAAGGCCGACAAATCGTGATGGATCCAATGATGGTAGAGTGTAATGGGGCATACTCTCATAATTCATCAATGACAGGACAGCTACAATAGTTATTATCAGCATTGATGTCGGCTCGTCTTTGCAAATGCGGGGTCTGTATTACTCATGAAATAACTTGATTGTTGGGGTTATCAGGTTCCTTACAAGTGCAATGAATAAGAATAGAAAGAAGAAAAGAAAAGATGGCAAACCCATGGGAACCGGGAATAAAATAAGGACGTCCATTGATAAGTTCTGTAAGTAATACATGTCGTAATGATAAAATCAAAATGGCAAATAGGTAGATTTCGTGTACTGGAGTACACTCTACTGTATAAGCATTTATGATAGATTTTGATTGTTTCTATATTATATTTCAAAGATGGTCACGTCCATCTCATGATATTGTCACAGCGCCATATTTTTGTAGTATCCGTGTTATGAAATGTAATGGGTGAGAGAGCTATTTTGTATAGTGAAACCACTTAATTCGAATTCCTTGGGATATGATAATGACATCGAATTATAATTTGAAAGGGGGATAACTGGGTTTAAATCATTACGCTAAGTGTCACCTTACTGCTAAGCCAAGGCCAATCTGGCTGGCGAAATTTTGCCGACGCTCTTTAACAGTCACTAATACCCTGAAAATTCAAATTAAGACTTCGAAATATCCAATTCAGGCCAGGAATAATTCCAATTAACCGGGATTTAAAAAAAAAAAAAAAAAAAAAAAGTAAAGAAACCCTTGATTGCGCGGTAACTTTGAAATATCCTAACTCGAATTATGTAGACTCTACAGTATATGGTTAGAGCGATAAGGTGAATACCGAACAAAACATTGTGTGGATAATGGAACATAAGGTGAATACCGAACAAAACATTGTGTGGATAACGGAACATCCACAAAATAATGGAATTTTAATGATGAAGATACAATAGCTGATGGCTGATAAATTCAATAATAGCGTTCAACTATCTTGCACTCAAAACCACTCATGAGACCCAGTCAGGCGTCCTACTATGAATAGTGCATAAGTATCCATAACAAACGAAGGCGGCCACGACCAATCAACCACGTTGTTGAAAGATACAGCGTAGGAATAAAAGATCCACGCGCACCAGAGGTCAATTAGAACTCTGCGGAAGTGATAACAACAGTGACAACGAGAATAACAAAAAAAGACATTCTCCCCTGACCTCGGTAACCCCTAACTTTGTCTCGTGGCCTCACAAATAACCCTCTCCTTTGGACGCAACGCAGATCTGCACTATCCCACTGAAGAACTCAAGTCTGACGCTGAAGATCATGCTAGGATAAGACAACACATTGGCCGTTTCTACGACGGCACCCGTTGATGTACATGACGGGTATAACATAAGTCTGGGTTCTAAACAGTCCCTACATTACAAGGACTACACTTTGATAGAAAACGGTGCAAGGGAAAATTGTAAGAGGATCCGATATAAAACTATTATCCACTACTGGCACGGTAGTGGTAGTGTCGGCAGTCAGCTTTATATTCAGGCCAATGGCGATGGGTGCTGTTGATGAAATAAGTGGATCTATTTCCATCCAATATAATTGGAACTTTCCATTACTTCTTGTCCAATATAATGAAGTCAGGTTTTATGTACAATATATTAGTTTTGAGTTCTATCACAATTATATTTCTATTAATCTGATCTTTCTGGTTATATTCTGCTTCCAACTGACTATACGAAAATTAAATCAACAATACAATATTACAATGTATTACTATGATCTCTTGGGATATTAAGGTTTTGATACATTAAATAAAAAATAACCATCGCCAGTAAATGGTAAGTAGATACACATGTACAAATAATAACATAGCCGAGGTAAAAAAAATAAATAATAAAAATTGCACGCAAATTCAGATCACCTGATTATTGATTACGACACTGGTGAAGGTAGTGATAACATAAAACTAACGAAATTGAAATAATTTTGCTGGAATGGTTGCCAACAAAAAAGCAAACCTCTTTCATCACAAGTCGAAATATGAAGATATCGTCGGCGGAGAACCAAAAGACGAAAAAAACAACTCTTTTCTCAACAACAACCACAACAGAAAACAACATAATGCACAAAAGACAAGGTGAATCGAGGAACAATCAAAGAAGCAAGACAGATAAAAGCGGTTGGATACAAAAATGTGACTAATAAGTGCCGGGGAGATAACCGAGTGAACTAGATAGACCGGAAGACGCGCTGAAGGGTAATCCTAGCCGTGTTTTGACAATTGCCCTGCCCCTGCAATGGATGCCTCTACGCCCCAGGTAGCATCGTTAACGGCTAACCAGAAGCCTCAAACAGCACAGGTAGCAAGATTAGTAGTAGATAATACAGGTACATGGGCCACCAATACAATATCTACTGCTACTCTACTTATCGCCAGCCTAGCGGTGAGAATTTATATTGGACATAATGGAACATAATTTGAGAATCACGATCTGCCTTTATCAGCGACTACTGCTGCCAACTTACTTTAATCTATTACTACTAATAGACTTGTGGGGCAAATGTGCTATTGTAATTTGACTAGGGCTTTTAATCGAAACCATTAAAATTGAACTAGCAGCAACACAATTTTTGAAATAACAAATATCGTCCTTAGGAGAGAACCACCTCATTAGCAATTATTTGTCTATGGATTATCTTATTACTACTTTAATTATGGCCACGTATCACCAACAAAACAACCATTCACTACAAAGTGCAAGTCGAACCTACTTTCACTTTTGCTTTTTCATGGAAGATCGTTGAAGCTTTTCCCCCGTAACTTTCATGATCATTCATATTCATTGCAATTGGATTTTTATTGTGTTCAATCATTACAGGCAACGCTGTAAAGGGTCCACTAGTAATAATACTACTAATAATAATAATCATCATAATAATAATTGTCCTTTTGGTGTTATCTGTTATCAAAGAGTTATGGATAGGAAGACTTAACTCCCCGGTTTTTGCAAGACTAGTCTTTGGTGTTATTGTAATCTGATTGGTCCTTTTAGTATGTTTCCAATGTATCACGTAGGCTTCTTACTTATGAATCAACGCATATGTGTATTACTACATGTATTCTTCTTTTCTTTAACTTAGCAAAAGGAATGAGCGATAAAATTAATCGTTGTCGGTATTCATAACCATTCTGGTTACTTTCATGAACAAAAACATCTCCCTTATCCTCTTTCTTTGTATTTCTGGCTGTTTATCTCACCTCATGCTCGGAAAAAATCCTGACTTCCTTTTCGGAGGGGATGTCCCACACACGGACACTCTTGTCGTTGGAACCGGATATGATGCGGAATTGATCATTTAAGAATCGAGTCACGTGGACTGGTCTGGGAAAAAACAAAACTCAAGTATAAAAATTACTTTTACAAAATAAGAGGTTCGTGTTGTTCAAATTTCAATCCAACCCAAAATGTACCACCAGTAATTCACACCCTACGCTACCAATCAGCATAATATCATACATTACATTTCTAATTATAATCGTCATAAATCTGTGTGCTTCGTCAAATAGGTCTCTCCTTAATTATAAGTCTTAACAGTCCACAAATCATACGAAGTCGAATTCTGATTATTGAAGTAATGAATTTAAGAAAAGCTTAATACCATACACATCGAGACTTGACAGTGATAGTATGAAATATGGAGGAAGTACCCTGCCTAACGATCAATGTAAAATCATAATGATGTCAACCTGGACACTCTAAGGCAACCAAAGAATAATAATAACAAAACAAAATGATCAAGAGTGAGTACACTAAGAATGCGATATGATACATTCTGTATTCACGAAAATAAATTTCATGTACAAAGGTAAGCAGGACGCTACGTCAATGGTAAGCTGTTGTTGTTGTATTAAATTTACCCATGTTTACTACTTTGGTGATATCAGGGTTTTCCTAGACTGCCTTATAAACGGCCACGGGTTCTTTTACATGGGTAATAATACACATGGGACCTCCGATAGGACAGTCCGTTTCCGATAGGACTTGGCACTCTTTATCCTAGCAACGTAAGGAAAGGAGGCAGTAGGAACCTCCCCCCCAAAAAAAAAAACCAAAAAAAATAAATTAATTAATAAATAAGTATAATAAATAAATAAATAAATAAATAAATAAATAAATAAATAAAAATAATAATAATAATATCAATTTTCTAAATTTCAATTTCAAGCCTGCACGAGCTTGGTCGGTGAGCGCCTTAACCACTGAACTATTCGCTCCCCACATTATGGAATACACTACTCCTGTAACCTACATGGGTCAATAAATAAGAAAGGAGAATATTTAATTGTATTGAAAAGGTAATTTATGGTGATTCCAGTGATTTTTGATTAAAAATTGAAGGATATTTATTTACCCAGTGTGGCCCTTGAAGGTTCTTAGTAATGAGTGAGTGTCCGGGTTGAAAACCTTGATGTAGTTGTCCTCTGTACCTGCCACCAGAAGCTTCCCGTCCGGCCTGTAAGATCCACTGTAGGCAATGTCCTTGAAACGACTCAAGGTAGCCCCGACCTGCAAGTTGGACTCCTTGTATATCTGAACCTGTTGTTATGGAAACAGAAGCAACAACTATAACTTACATCATTCACATTTGTAAATTTTTCACGAAGGCCTCGAAGTGCTTAGGCGTGATATAGAAAAAGAATGACGACAAGGACTTCCTCGTACCTACAGCCGCAGTATACTTTTCTTTATACTCAATACATGTACTGCGTTTTGGAATGCAGCCGCCAGAATGGATCAGTAATGATGACTTTCGGTAAAGAATGAGAGAGCAAAGACATCGGTTGAAAACAAAGTTCAAGATAACAATAAATAGATATAACCCGGATGGACGAGATGTATTCGGAAAAGGGGAATTTATTTCGACTTCATCTGAATAAATTATAAATATTCATGGAAATACTTTCTTCTGTTTTAGAGCAGAAATAAACTGGTACGTCGGTAAACATGTCACTTTTCGGCAATAATCATGCGTGCTAGAAAGAAGGTACCTCTTGAAGATATCCCTGAAAAGCTGTAGCCTCATCAAGCTAATCTCGAATTTCTTCATCGTAATTCTACCGAGTCAGTTTGCTTCTTAATTGTAATTTTTGCTTAATCCTCGTGATCCTCCGTTCGGAGACGCGGAGAAATCTTGCAAAAAAGAATATGGTGTACGGGAGTTGTAGGGAGGGGTAAAGAGAAGTCAGTGCTTATTATGCTGATGCAATATGATTGAGCCACTGATATACTAGTACATGACGTAATAAAGAAATGAAATAACGTCTTTAGCTTTAATGATATAATACATAAGTAGGAAGTGAAGAGAGAGAGAGAGAGAGAGAGAGAGAGAGAGATACAGAGAGACAGAGACAGAGAGACAGAGACAGAGAGACAGAGAAAGAGACAGAGACAGACAGACAGACAGAAAATGTCAGTCACTATGAACAAGGAAATACATTATTGTAAATTACGAAAAATATTGATAACGCCCATGAAATGTTCAATCTTGTTCTAATTGTTTCACGACAGACAGAAAATCATAAAAGACGAAGAGATAAATATCATAAAATCAATGAGAGGACACTACCTTAGATTGCAGTCAAATTACCTTTGAAAAATGCAAGAACAATCATGAATCCAATATTATGTACAATCCATGAATTATGTTTCTCCTTTATTCCAAAACTTAAGTCAAGTAAATAAAGTATCCACACTTATTGTAGCACATCAAAGTAGGGACAGGATCACCCGTATCAATCATCCCTATAATAGTATAATATTATATGATTTAAACAATGGTTTTAATACTTTAAATAAAAATAGAACACTATAGCAGGATTCTAAAAGTTCTAGATTCGTCACTCTCAAGTTAGATAAGTCAGGTGCTTCATAATAATTTGTAGAGAAGCGTCACATAACTCTTCTTTGCCACCTAAGCAATAAACACCTTTAAAGGGTGTGTCTGTTTGTGAGCGTGTGCACGTTTTTAAAAAAAATAATATTGATAAAGATGACTACCGGATCTTCGAAAATAGAAAACCGCTGGAGATATAGATCTAGCCCAAGGCGTGTAGTACTACGGCATTTATTTACTTTTTTAAGGCTGATATTCAATGCTGTAATGAGGTATGTGGATTTGCAAAATACCGTGGACGTTGGAGGAACAAAAGATAGTTTGAATCATTCAGGGTTGATACATTGTGTGATTGATTAAGACGACGATGTTTACGCATAAGGGGCAGGGGGAAGAGAGAGAGAGAGAGAGAGAGAGAGAGAGAGAGAGAGAGAGAGAGAGAGAGAGAGAGAGAGAGAGAGAG
>JASKDV010195373.1:0-20612 GCA_032466395.1 Aegires albopunctatus
TTGTAGGCCCAAATTCAAAACCATGTAACAAGAAAATCAGTCATTTCTATGGAAATATTACAATATCACCATAGGAGGCCAAATGGAGGCCAAATTTTGGTCGGAGGCCAAACAAAAATAGTGTAGGCCAAAGGCTTCTCCAGGAGGCCAAATTTCTGGAATTTGGCCTCCAGGAGGCCAAAGTGGCAACCCTGCGTTGGTCTACTTTCGATTTCTCTTCTCCCGAAAGGGAGATTACCAGGGTTGCCAGGTTATTTTCAGGCATGCTGCCAATCCGATTTCAAAAATCTGCCAAACACCACAAAAATCTGCCAAACCATAGTATTTGTAGCACTCCCTTAGAAAACTCATCAGTTTTCTTAAACAAAAAATTCGCAAGGCCAATGTCATAAAAAAAAAAAAAAATTTTTTTTTCATTTCACAAGTTTAAAAACCTGGTTTTTGCGTGCGTTGATCTTTTCATTTTTTTCGTGCTCGAATAAGTTTAGATAGAAGAAAGATTGTGTTAGACGTTTGGTAAAGCCAAATAAATACAGCTACAAACCTGCAATAAAATACCCATGCAGGGCTTGTTAGAGGGTTTGGTTTTATTTCGCTTTGTTTTGGTTATCTTATTAGTTTGTTTGTTGGGGTTTCCTTTTCAAAACTGCAAAAAAACTGCCAAACTGCCAAGCCATATTTTTCCTGCGCGGCGACTTTTAAAGCTGCCAAAAAAGTCAAATTTGGCAGGAAAACTGCCAAACTGGCAACCCTGGAGATTACCAGCAACAACAACATAGGCCTAGTGAAAACTTTTCCATATATATGTAACATTGTACATTGTAACCATAGACATAGGAGTAGGAGAGTAACATGTCTCTGATTGTAACCGTCACTCTCTCGAACACCTACACACTACCTCCCCCCCCCACCCCTTTTTTTTTCATCGTCACTGTTCCCAAGACCGACAGGCAGGCAGTCAATAAAACTATTTTGATCCATAATATTTGGCTATGTAGGCAATGGAGGGAGTTGAGAGGAATTTTTTAACTTTTGTGTGACACAATAATTGCGCTCAATAGATTTTTAAAACAATTTCGTCGATCAAAATACTTATTTGACGGGATAGGACAAAAACAAGAGCAGTCAGGGTGCTGTCAGGGCTAATTGCTTGGATACAACAGTTTTTAAACTTATCTTTCATAAAGAGCGCAATAGATTGGATCAATTCAAATTAGGGTATAGGAATTTTTTCCTCATTGGAAAACTTTCAAAGCGCAATTTTGGCAACTGTAACTGGCGAGTATTGAAGCACCCAAGCAGAGCAAACCCATATGTTGTAGTGAAGTCCATTTTACTACAGCCAGAGACGATTCTATGTTAACATAGAATCGTTTCTGCTACAGCTTAACCAATTCGGATTCACTTACACACACACACGCACGCATACGCACACATACACAGCACAGAGAGAGAGAGAGAGAGAGAGAGAGAGAGAGAGAGAGAGTGAGATAGAGAGAGAGATAGAGATATTAAACAGAAGAGAGAGAGAGAGAGAGAGAGAGAGAGAGAGAGAGAGAGAGAGAGAGTACAGACCGTATACAATTATATACACAAACAACTCTTAAAACCCACCTCTACCATCACCATCATTACCACCACCACAATCACTATAACCACTACAATCTTGTCTTGCCGATTATTGAGGTTATGGTCAATATTAAAATTGCTACCATCTTCTTTATCGCGATAAGAAATATTTATTTCACATAACTTTTTGCTAGTTATTAAAATCAAAGATCAAACATATGTAAAGGGAGTTTTTGTTTTTAGCATGTATGTTCCATTAAACTGATCCATAATTTTATTTTTTTTTACGGTGAAATATTTAGGATATTCGGTAAAGACCTTCGAGAAAAAAATAAGAAAAAAATGAAGATATAACCTAGGATACTCAGACTAGAGAGTAGTCCTTACTCTCTAATCTGTGCAAGAAGAGGCCAAAGAAAGTTTTACACTGTGAAACATTTCTTATGGTATAGAATTGACCAAGTGCCGCTTTGGAACTTCACTTGCAGACCCTACACCGTTAACTCAACCAGAAAGTTTGTAAACAATATGGCTGCCTTGGAAAAAGTCATAGAGGATACCTGCATAGTTTATTAGACATAACGCCAGCCAAAAAGACATCCATATTAACGGTGAGATGGTTCTTTATTAAGAGCATTTTTCTCTTTTATTTAGGCTAGAACTATAGATCTAGATCTAGATACATACTTTTCATTTTTTATATGTGCTATTTTACTTCAATGTAGAGTCTAGTCAAAATGTAGAACAAGCAGCCGGGAGAAATTCTGTACCAACCACCATGGCTCAATTGCAGACGATACTGTAGTAATCGGACGATAGAGCTAAGTCTGCAACTCTAACAAAAAACTGGATGGAGAAAGACAGGTGGGGAGGGGGGTGGTCTGGTGGGCGGGGAGCCGGAGTTAGGGCTAGGGACTCGATTGGGAATCAGGGTAGGGTAAGCGATAGATTTTTTTACAACAATCTAGATATCTAGATCTAACACTTGAATAGCATCTCCGTTTACTATACTCACTCGATACTTATCACACCGACTTAGATGGTGGTTGGTATGTAACGCCTCCAGCCTAATTCTTATAAAGAAAGGGCAAATCGAGCATCTAATAGGCTAGGCCAAATATTCAAAATTAAGGCCTCTATTATTAGTAGTAAGATAATAAGTTAATCAACCCAGATCAAGGAAGGTGGAAAGGGGCGAGGGGATGGTACCTAGGTGCTGTGGTGATGGGCAAAAGTAGAGATAGTGAACTAGACATATGATGACTATGGGAAGGAAAGTGAAAAATCGTGTACAATGGAGACTGAGCGAGCGATTGAAACATCACTGGCTTAGCTGCATTCTCAACCTACCTGTTGTACATCTGTAACCTTTGGTAGACCATCATTTGTTGCGTTATTTTGCATTACTTTTTTTAGTGGACATCACAAAGTCCCTTATATACGGTCCTCTTCGCCTAATAACCCGCACTTTTAATGAAACAGAATGTTTTCCTATCAAAAACACCCCTCTTATAACTCGCCCCTCAGACGAGAACTTCGCTTTATATCCTGGTCTATCTGGCAAAGCAATTGACACAAAAAAAATAATTCTCACACATTCAAACTCATTTGATTGTAAACTAGCTCTACTAGCACGGCTAATGACATTCCATTGTATATCAAAGCACAAATCTCTCTATGTGTTGAAAGAACAATGAGTCTATCAGATTTCTTTATGACAGAGCTAATTATCACACCTTGGTCATTCCATAGACTTAATTAAATGCAATGCACCATCGTAAGCAAGAGAACAAAGGACGAATACCACCCATGTGTGGAACTCTAGACGGATGATCACATTGTTATGCAAAGTTAGAAATCTACTTTTGAGAGAAAAAATAATGTTTCACTAAAAGAACGAACAATTAGGCAAAAAGGACAATAAACCAGTAGCAAATTAGCTGGTAACTACTGTACCATAATGCTTATTTTTCATTTGTAAGATCAGATTCTGAATCATCCTTTCTTTTTAAAGATAATCAGATGGCATCATCAAACCCAGGCAGTGCTCAAAGTCGCACAAGTTCTCTTGGCTCTGCTGGTTCACGTGGATCAAAGACACCACCATCAAGTGCTGGTAAAGATGCTAGAGGGAAACAATCATCGAAATCTTCAGATGGAAAAAGCCACAAACCATCTGATAGATTGAATCCAAAAACTGTTGACCCGGTAAGTATTATATATGCTTTCATCTAGTCAATAAAATTTTGCACCCACAGTGGAATCTCTGTATAGCTCAGACCACATAATTGGTTTATTGTAGCATACACATTTGCAGCTGAAATCCAAAGGGAAGAAAAAAAAAGCAAGTCTCTGTGACAAAGTCATGTATGTATTTTGAGTTTTTATACACAATAATTATACCCTTCAAACATATAGCACAACGATTGAACATAAGAAACCCATAAAAGTGATATATGTAACTAAAATCCCACCCTTGCCTTGTCATGGCTTTTTTCTTATTGGAGGAAATAGAACTTGCTCATCTTGCATGTCATAGATCAGATGTTTTATAAAGAAAAAGAAACCTTGATGCATGAGAACTAGAAAAAGATACTTTGTAGCCATTGTATCTAGATCAAGATCATTTGAAAACTTTATTTTAGAATGGTAACAATGAAAGATAAAGATCTTGTACTAGATTTGCTTGATAGGCCTTCAAAAGGATTCAGCCTATTATGTCACATTATTTCACGAGGTTATTTGTAATGTTGTCAAAACAGAGTTAGAATTTAAAGTGATGCGCTGAGCTGCTTTCTCTGGATTTGTTGTGCATACTAATTGTAGTATAGATATTATTTATATATATATGCATTAAATTTCTTTTAAAACAAAAACCTTACCGGATGATAACAACATAAAAATGAAATATCTGTATATGAGAGATAAAGGGTGAGGTGGTGATGGAGTGAGTAAAACGAGGAAGGATCAAAGAAGTGTTTGGCAAGAGGGTAGAGCGAGAAAGCAAGGGTCAGTATCATTATTGAGTACACATTATGTAGTCATCGGTAGGGGAAGGTCTGTATCATGATAGTGGAGGCTCTATTGATCAAGGGATCATGGTTGTCAATCATCTGCTTAAACACGTTTCATGAGTGTGTACAAGAGGACATTCTTGTGTATGTATCATTTATTGTAGGAAAAGATGAGTGCTAGCCTGTGGGTTTGACGGTTATTACATACAGTATTATATATATATATATATACTTTAGTAAGCGTAACAAAACAAGGTATTGTGTTACAATGCAGTCATAGTCATGCACCCTATTAGGGTCACCATTACCCACATTGCATGACAAATACAAAGGGTGCACTTCTTGTTTTCATGATTTAAATTGTATATAGTATTTTAACTAAATCACAATTAACGTTTGGTTAGAGTGGAGACATACTCAAAGGTTATAAATCCATGGCTGTTTTGTTTTTATAATATTCTTGTCTTTATCCAAACAATTTAAAGTTGAACAATGCCGATTGTTTGTCATATTGTATGAATATGATGAATATTATCTTTAATTTTTTAAAATGACTAATTTTGTTTGCCTTCTGAGAATTGCATGCAAATTAAACGACACCTTGTCTCATTTTCTTTGAGGCATTACTTACACATACCTTTCTACTTTTACGTATCATCAGTAACTTTTATGGAAATTTGGTGACAATTACGGACTTATGGAAATGGAAGAAGTATTACAGATTTTGATTTCACATCAATTGGGTCATGTTAAAGGGAAACAAATTTTTTTCCATAATTTACTGCTTGCAACAATAAATCCTCGATGCCCTCTCGGCACAGCCGCATCGTTGTCAGGCGATGTGTGATGACACGGAAACACATATTTTTTGTTTGGTTTAGTATTACTGAAATTTTACCATTTATTACTGATTAATTTTGTGTTGGTTACTGATTTTGAAATTTTCAAGTAGGCAGGTATGCTTACATAGTATATTAATATTTCGAGATAATAGTATCATTGATGTAGGCATCCTTAGAAATTATGACACATGCTTTTATTCCATATCTCCTCAGTTCTCAAATCCTAATAAGAACCAATCTGCATTTGCTTCTGTTTACGGTAATGGAGGTGTACCATGCAGGTATATTATTTTTCTGTTTATCCATGTCATTTAATAATTTGTAAATGTTTCCATGGAATGAATTCTCCTTTTCATCATATGTGGGAATTTATGCTTATAAAGCTTGTAAAGGATATTAGAAATAAGAACAATTTATAATCTCAGCATTGATTTTGCATATTTGCTCTGTAATTGTAAATTAAGTGCACTAGTTAATTTGAAGGCTGGAGGATAATTAGAATTTGACTTTTTCTTTATCAATGTTAACCCTACATTTTGCTAGCCGTATATTTCTCAATTACACTCTTTGTTAAATAATATGATTTTAAGTTGTTGTAAGATATACATATATATAAATATTTCAATATAATAATGTAATGAAACAAACATTCAACATTATGTTTTAATGACAATATTTATGTTGATAATAATTATTAAACTTTTAGTGTGAATTAAGTTACCATCAGAAAAGATCGTCTAGCATTCTCTGCAAATACTCATCATGAAGAATTCATATAATGCAATCTTATATTTGCCTGTTTTATTATTTTTGTTTATAAGACTCATTCATGGAAGTGTGAAGCACAAACTAGCTTGGAGCACACCTCCAGAGCAAGTACCCTTTGATCCCGTCCTAGTCACTTTGGCAGAGGTTTGTTTCCACATTGTTCATTAACTTGCTGTTTTTTCTCACAATCTAAGTTAAAAGCAGCCTTCACTAATTTCTATCTATAAGCTGAACTACTATAGCATAAACAGTTGTTCATTTGAATTTGATAATACCTGGGACTATCGAAAATAAGTAAGGGACTAGGGAGAAGAAAGCAGTATGATGAATAGGTAGAGAGAGAATGTTTGGAAAATGCTATAATAATTTTTCCTACTTTGCAACTCAATCTGATTGAGAAAGACTTTCCCAAATTTAAAATAAACAAATTAAAAAAGAAAAATATTCCATTAATGCATCTCTAAAGTCTAAAAGGAATTTTGTCTTCTGATTTTGACTGTCACCAAGCATCTACCATAAAAACAGTCCCGCCAATGTAGGTAATTCCTTTGTTGTTTTAAAATTTATTTTATAAATGAAAAAAAAAACCCATCCCCAATAGACAATCCCATGATCTTTCGCTTGCAAGCCAATCCATAATCATTAGAATATTGCGTTATGGCTATCAGATGCAAATAATGTGATACGTTGGTGGATACTTTCTCGGTGCTTTCATTTACGAAGTAAAGCAAATCATCAATAGAGTTATAAACAAATGAGATTGATGTTGTTGATATTAATACTTAAAAATGTGTACAAAATTCATTTGACATTTCATAATAAATTGTGGACCCAAACAATCTAGGGACAGGGGCATCACTTGAGTTGAGCTAAGTGTCTGGGGCTAATAGATTAAAATATAAAGATGGGTTTATAGTCCATAACTCTGCTCATTGCAATCTCACAAACTTTACATCAACTATTTGATTTTTCATATAAGGTGTGTACTTGGATCATAACTATGCAAATTATAAACACTTACCTATGCATTACAGTTACAGTGCATCGCCATTGAAAAACTAGATTTTCACACACCGAAATGTAGAAGATAGAAAAATAGAAAAGGCGCAGTAGTTCTATAGGCCATGGGAGTAGGCCTCCATTTAATCAAAAATTTTAGATTACACACTCCTATCAGACGGAAGCTAGATCTAGTCCAATTACAGTTCTGAGCAGAGGTCGACCAGAAATGGGTTCAGTAAGTGACCTTCTAACATTTGTTGTGTTAGAAGTCACAGATTGCATACAGCAAGGCTAAATGACCACCAAGCCCTAGCTCGTTTCATGGGTGGCATTCACATGCGAGCAGATACATAGAGATTCACACAGACAGTAACTTTTTAAAAAGAAGAAGAGGTGCGTGATACATTGGTAGTGTGAGACATAAGGCCTGTATGAAGAAAGATTGCCCATGATGTATTTATGACCTAGCTATGGACTGGATCTTGTCTGAAGAATAAGATTAGCTTTTTTATTGCTTTTCTTTTTTTTTTTAACCTCTTTTTTGGGGTGATGAATTGTATTTATTTTACTAGTTTTAAATTCTTAAAATATAATAGGGTGGCGGCTTTTTCACGACCTGTCGTGTATCTACCTTTCAAGCGTAAATTCACGACCTATCGTGGGTTCTGTACCGGTACTGTACTGAATCAAACACCATCATTACCAAACTACTGCATGTGTGCGTTTGTGTGTGTGTGAGGACGTTACCTACAGTAAAAAGTATGTCACATTAGTATTATCACAAAGATAGGCTAGGCCTATATTTATTCTTTTATTTGTTTGTTTGTTTAATCTGTACCCGTCTCGTGACTAGTCTTGTTATTGTTGTTGTGTGTGAGTGTGTGTGTGAGAGAGAGAGAGAGTGTGTGTTCAATACACACAATATTTGGCGAACCCAACGAACATCATGAACACAACGTGCAGAATGATCAGGTGTGGACGTGATTTGGGGGATGTTTGCCTTGTTCGCTGAACAGGGCAAATGGTCCGAACGTGTCCCGCATGGGATGGGAGAATGGGCGTGGCGAACGAACATTCGTTGCATTCGTGCGAAAGTGTGTAGGCCTACCTTTGTTCGCGCTGTTTGCCGAAAGATATATTGAAAGTTTCCTCAAATTGAAAATAGAGTGGGAGAAAGAAAAGTGTCTTTAACTCATTGATGAATATGAAAAACAAAAGCTAGTATGGAATCCAAGGCATGGATCCCTATTACAATACATTAAAAAAGGACAAAGCGTGGATCGTTATTTCAAGGGCTGTTGGATTTGGATGTTCTTTTTCTTTTCTTTTTTGTCTTTTGGAGAGGATGGGGTTGTGTTCTTTTCTTTTTGCGTTAACTGTTTGTTTTTTTTTTTATAATCTTATTTCACTATTTTCAAAATTTTAATATGAATGAATAAAACTTATGCAATATGAAAAAAATATGATTTAATATGTTCCTGTTTTGTTTGTTTGTTTCATTTTATCTGCTTTGTTAGTACAAGTTTTGAATCACTTCATAAAACACAATTTATCTTAGTATATCATAAAGTTAATGTGCGATCTTTTAGTTCATCTATCAATGCCAAGCATGTTTCTTTCACTAACAGACTTATACACTGCTTGGATATCTTAAATAGAAACTGCAGACTGGTAAAGGAGTCTCCAGAGGCCAAAAATCGCAGAGTTGCAGCCAAACGATCTTTAACTGATATGGCTTTTCGATATCTTGTGTCTTTTTTCTTAATTCTGGGACCAACAATATTTGGTAGCTTTTTGTAAAATTTTGTAAATGTGCATGATCCATTGCACTTAGTATTGCAGAACTGTGGCTGTTAGAAAACAGTTCTCGAATCCAAATTTTTCTGCATTTTTTCTTTTTTTTAACGAACACAAAATAAAAATGGCTCCTGAGGCTGTTATCAAATCCATGTTTATACATGTACTGACTAGCATGCTGTAGAGTTAAAGTCGGCATACGATGGAAAAACATCACCAACCTTAAAAGGAGGCTCCTCAAAAGGGGTAACCTCATCTATTGTCGCAACCATGCAGAAAACAGTCCATATTATGACTCGCCTAGACAATGACTAATGACTGGACTGGACTAGGCTTATATTGTGATTGTGACAATAGACAGAGATTTTTTTTAGATCTAGAGCCAGTCCCGCCACGCAGCAAAGTCAGTGGCTGTCGCTGATTGGTCAGAACTCAATGAGTCGTGAATTTACTCTTCATGGGTAAATTCACGACCGATCGTGAAAAAACATTATCCCAATATAATAACATTTATTAAAAATAATTAAAACCCAGTTATAATATCTACTATGATTATTAATATCTATGATAATTTTGCACTATTATTTGGATATTTCAAAAGGAAGACAATAAAGCACAGTAGAACTTTGAGGTGTGGCTGAAGCCCCAAAGCATTCTGTGATTTAGATGTTTATCTTAACAGGCAAAACTGTGTTTTGAACCACTTTGGCAATAAGTAAGATGCTGTTTTAGATTTTAATTAATTTATATAATTATATAAATTACTTCTAAAGTGATTTTCCTGTTCGAAGCGAGCTAATGTTTCATTTTCTTGGTCATTTTATTATAGGGTCTAAAAGAGACTGTCCATCCTTACACCTTCGTTTCCTGCAGAGGTTTTAAAGAATTATTAGACACACCTGGAGCATCTGAAAAAGCAATTCCTTTGTTGCCTAAACTAGTTACTCCTTTAAGAGCAGCTTTGGTAAGTGGATAAAACATCATGTGATTGACTTAATTGTGGTGTAAAGTTAAAGTAAAAAATCCAACCATTCGTCTTTGATCTAAGTTTCCCAAGATACAACATACAATTTTATTGTTTAATGATTGAAAGAACCCTTTCAAATAAATAATAAAGTTTTTCTTTTTGTACTAGCGGTAATGATTATAAGGATATGTGTAGTCTTCATTTTCTGAATTACCTTAATCTTACTTTCCAATTCATGGTCATCAAGACAATATTGGAGTGTTATGAGTTTCTTTACCTTTTCAGATTTAACTTATCAGATTCATTTTTGGTGAAGTGATTAGACCAGAACATTAATATTTCTTCTCAGTCCTTCTCTCTTGAAGCTCATCTATCTGCTGCACTTCTATTAAATTTGTTCAGGTTTAGATTTAGTCATGATATCAAAATCAAAGTTTGATGGATAGTATTTTAGTGACATTTTACAAGAACATGGTAAATATGAGAGAATGTCAATTTTTTTTTTTACTCAGGGCCATTCAGATGCTGCTGTCTTTGAAAGAGGAATGGATGGGCTTGTTCAATTGAGTGATGTTGTTGGGCCTGCTCTAAATGCTCACTTGAAAACATTCATGATGGCTGTAAGTATTTAAGTTATACTTTCAGAGTGAACCTTTATTCCACTTGCTGTTTTAGCACAAACGAACCACCACAGCGAGTGTTGCCTTTACATAGTTGTTAACTTGACGTCAAGTGTGGTGATTGAGAAGCAATGAGTTGTTTCACCTTATCTATAGATGGCACAGTTCATGCAGTCTTTCTGCCTTATGACCCACCTATCCAGTGTCAATGAGAACTGTTTATTAGATGGAGTAGGTTAATTGATGTTAATGATTAAGATGGGGCTAAATAGGGGAGACAGGAAGGTAAGATGGCCACACATACAACATGGAGATATAAGTGAAATACCCAATCCCTGACATAGATTACCCAATAAATTTTCAGTTTTAAAAAGTCAAGGCATGAAGTAAAAGGTGATCCATCTAAAAGCAAGACTGTTTCAAAGAAATAAAGAATATGTGCAATGTAGCAATAAGAACATGGATAAATAACCAATGTAATGAAAAAGAGAAAACGAAAAGAAAAATCAGTTGATGGCAAAATCAAAGAAATGTTAAACAAAAGAATGTCTCAAAGAAGAGGCTGTA
Source organism: Aegires albopunctatus (assembly GCA_032466395.1). Classification (NCBI taxonomy): domain Eukaryota; kingdom Metazoa; phylum Mollusca; class Gastropoda; order Nudibranchia; family Aegiretidae; genus Aegires; species Aegires albopunctatus. Next base: position 11,147 of record JASKDV010195373.1, read on the forward strand.
TAAAATCCAAAAACAAAATAGCCTTGCTCTGTTTATGATAAAAAGCAAGAACACCCAAATAACGAGAACACCCTAGGAAATACCCAAATCAATAGAAGTATGACCATTTAAGACAAGATAAGAGGGAACATCATAATATCATCATCACTTTTACAGTGGAGATATGAATAGATCTATCTCGTGAATTACTTATGGAGAATTTGACCAGCTGGTTTAATGATAATACCATCAATGATTCTGGAAATACAGTGGTATCCGCTTTAGAACCTGGTCTTATGGATTATGGAGACAAGAATAGGAGGTTCATAGCCAGGATGTGTTTTTATGTGAAGTTGACAATTTTCAAGTTTGACTAGGGTTTGATGAGCTAATGAAAGTTGGCCATCCCTGATAATTAAGAGTCTTTATTGTGCATCTCTTATGTGAGCGTGGTTAACCATTCCTGAATTGCATTAAGATAAAGTGAAAACAGAAGTTTGGTAGAGAATATGCGGAAAGGGAGAGATGATCAAAGTGTCTTGTCAACCATCGTCATTGATTTTGTTAATAAGTAGCTGTGTTCAATTTCAAACATCATTGGAATACATTTCAATCTCCTATCAGTAATTCAATCTGCCCATACAGTCATCAAACATCATCAAAGAGAGCATCAATTTGCTGACCTATGCAAGCTCAAAACAATAGGAGGATCCTCCTCGTGCTATTGGTCACTTATTTTGATCTTGTAAATTGGAAATGGTTTAATGGCGTAAAGCATTTACAAATGTCCCTGTTGCAAGTCTCACTTGCCTCCTGTACTCCCTCCACCATGAGGTGGGGTTAAGGAGTTTAGTCTCCATGGTGTCTGGCATTGTTCCATGACGGGGTGACTATAACAATTGATGTCTAAACTACAGTAAACCTTTCTTTGGTTGAATCTCTTATGAGGTTGATTACGTGTATGAGCATAATCGTATTACTCATTGGACTTTGTAACAAAATTCCTTGCTATACCTTGCAATCTGATCTGATTTTTAGCCAGAGACTGTAAAATTGTGTTGGTTCTTAAAGGGATAATTTATAAAAGGTAATTAATAAGCGGGATCTAATGTTAGGACTATAATACTTATGCATGAATTATGCCAACCCTAAAACCCTTGGAATCTTCAGCTGCAAATTCCACAGAACACTAACTTTCTTATGAGCCATACAATAATACAAGTACAAAGCATGGCTTATCACACATAAGAATGAATCATGATGTAATTACTAAGTGCTATGCATAATGCTATAATATGCTTGTCATGACATATATGATAAATTACATTACATTCCTATTTTTAAATTTCTTTATTATCAGCTATCCAAAAGAATAATGGACAAAAAGTACAGAGAGAAAGTCACAGACTCCTTGCATTTATTAGAACAAAATGGAGGGAAGGTAAGTTATCTGATGATGATGTCAGAATAGCAAAGTTTTATTAAGCTTTCTCATGTCAATACTTTGCTAATGTCTTCAAGATTATTGTGAAATATTTTTATAAGATGTGACTAAATAAATTTGATTATTCATAATATTTCCCCCCTCATCCCCCCTCCCACTGAGTTCACTATTCTTGAGCTAATTTGCAATAATGAAACACTAATAATGGTACATCAATGACATTTCCGTTGAGCAAACAGAGTGTTATGTCATGAGAATACAATACTGCCTACTGATCTTGCCTTGTCTGCCGCAAATAGTATTTTGATTTCTTCTAATATTCTCAGTTTGGTGTCTGCTTCTTGAAATATCATTCTATACAGGTTTTCAAGTAATGAGAATATTGTCATTGAAATATTGAATCTTATCATGGTCTTGATGAAGTAGATATTTGGACTGGTGATCAAAGCTCCCAGGTTTGAATCCTGGTAGGACTTGATGTTGAGATCTTGGGAAAGGCACTTCATATGCATTATTCTCACTTTATTCAGGTGTAAAATGAAATAATACAACCATCCTGGTTGAAGGTAGAATTAGATCTTATCATGCTAAAGAGAATTTCATTTCATTAGGTTGTACCTCTGTATGCCCCCAGGGATTTAAGAAGGAATTTTTAATGTAACAGCCTCCCAGGGAACCTTGATCAGTGAAGCACACTGAGCGAATTAAGTGGAACTGCGCTAAATAATAACACTCATGAAATTAGCATTTAAGCTATGAAAATAGAATAGAAAGATATAATGACAAAAAATAATAGAGCAAGACAGGGATGGACAAACAGTGAGGAGCAAAGATGATATTGATTTTTTGAAATGTGAAACATGTTTTACTATTGATATATAACAAAAAATTTTCCTTCTCCAGGAAGCCCTGCCAATCATCAAGTCCAAAGTGCCAACTTACTCGTCCATCTTTGGATGACATTATTACATGATATCTTCCCTAGAAATTAAAGCTGAAGCTGTGATATGATTGTTATTGTTATGAATTCATATTACTCACACCATTCTCAATGTTATAAAAGAGGAGCTTTTTGGGTTGAATATTTCATAATGTCAAGGGGAGGTAACAAAGTATCATGTTGCATTGACAATATATCAGACAGTATTATTATCATCTTTATCAGATTTTTGTCACTGGGATGTTTTTAGAAAGCCAGTTGCTTTTCTTAACAATTTGGTTTTAATGTGGCGTTCCCATAATCCTGTAGTCGCAGATAATTAGATTATTTCTTATCAACCATTGTCATTCTCATGCTTTTACAGACAATTAAGTTCCATTCATGTTACACTTATAATCTTCTTTTAGTCCCCGTAATGTCCCAAATTTTGTCATTCCATGTTTATTTTTATTTGTCTTCTTGTCATATCGAGTCTTGCTATACCAAACAATTTAGCTGATATATGTTTGCGTCCTTGGTCATGTACATTTCTCTGCCTTCGATACAATAAGAGGATTGTCAAACTGTTGTCTATTTTTTTCCTTTTTGGATTTTGTCATTCTTTCTGATGAGAGAAATCATCAGTCACCTAGTGGTTAACTTAATTTAAACACTAGAAAGCTGCTGCAGTATTCATCTACGTCACCAGTCAACTTGGTGATTTGATGAGATAGAATGTGCACAGGTTTCCCAAAGACCTTAGCTTATTAGTGAGGGGGCCTCAAGTATTGTCCATTGCGCTTCACGTCGCCCAGGTATATGTGGGTATCGGCTCAGAGGTGAAGGTACCGTATAACCTGGAGTCTTGTTCAGGATGTGGTTTAAAATAACATCTGCCTCAATTGAACCAGGTTCAATGGGCCACATTTGTTGAGGATGACATTAACATTTTTAAACTAGTAATACTCAGTAGTAGTCTGTCATTGTGTCTTAGACAGTCATTGTGTCTTAGTCTGTCATTGTGTTTTAGTCTGTCATTGTGCCTTAGTCTGTCATTGTGTCTTAGTCTGTCATTGTGTTTTAGTCTGTCATTGTGTCTCAGTCTGTCATTGTGTCTTTATTTGATTCGTTTTGACTTTACATGACTTTCCACCATTTCTGTTCAGCTTTTTAACTCTTCCAAAATGAAATGATATGTATAAAATTAGATTTACAACAGAACTTTCTTTTTTACATTTTTTAAGAGCTTTGTGCTTGTATTAAATCGATTAATTTATGTGACTCTTCTCTTTTCTCCCTATGTTATGTCACAGATTGTAATGAGTAGCGCCATAACCAATGTAAGAGAAAGATTAGTTATGGTACCGGTACTACTTAATTTTACTCGCCATATATAATACATATTTTAGAAGGTACTTTCAAACTGAGCCATTGATTGTTTCTATTGACTAACAGACCTATAATATGGTAGTTAAAGCCATGGGAAATAATCACATATGGGCAATTCCACCTGGTTCGTTGAAAAAATCTTACATTGAGGCCTAATTTTCATATTTCACCAAATAACTTGAAAATTGATTATGTTGTACTTCAAACATCTAAGTTTCATACCCTTGAAAGCCAGATCTCCAAGTACCACCGTTTGGTTGATATTTACCATGATTATGTATTGTAAACATTGCCCCAGTCTTAATCAGAACAGGACAAAAAAGACCACCACAAAAGTGGCTAAGTGCAAACAAAATAATTGTGTTTTGATGACTTTCTTAAATTTATCCACCATAATTTCTCAAAGAAATGAAACAATTCATAAACTCATACACTTAAACACAGCTTCAAATGAAAATCTTAAATGTTACATGACAAAAAAGTACTTCATAAAGACCAAATTAAATCAAACTGCATACTTAAAAACAAATATTTCTTCTTAAGAGTCATCAAATAAAAGAATTAAGATGATTAAAACACTCTGACACATTAAATTTTATCTAATTTGATCATAGTTTGGTATTATAGAGAAAATCTCAAATTACATCTTAATGGTAACAGGACGTAAGTTTACCTTTTTTTTGTCAAATAAAATTAATTTAATGGTTTCTTGTGTGTATAAACAGTATACACCACATTTTCCCCTGTTTTTTTCAATAGTTAACTATAATTAAGCTTTAGTATTCACTGAAACCTGAAATAAAAACGCCATGTTGGTCTTAAATGTAACAGGACATATTTTGTCCTGTCATCTGTGTTACGTTTAAGAGGGGCAATATTGATCTCTCTCTATCGAGCAGATTTAAGTAATTTTAAAGACCTAATTTAATATTTCATATTTTATTTGCCTCTTCATTATTTTATATAACACTGTTAATTAGCTAGGGTGAAGTAAAGATATCTAATGTCTTAACTCATTCAGTGCTATTGACAAGTTTTATCGCTGGCCTTAAGCCCCGCCCATGTACTACTGACGAGTATTCTCGCATTTAAGTTGCCTTTGCTCTAACTAAAAATATACAATTTCGTCCAATCCAAAATGGTAAATTTAGTAAGATGCATTCTGGGTAGTGTTGATTCTCAGCATAGAATAAACTGGACTTAATCTTATATATTTATTTGTCGCCAGTTTGATTCCAGTGTATCATTTGAATTAGCCTATCAGACTGCTTGATCGTAGACCTATTGTTCTTATTTAGACCATCAGATTCTTTTAATATATATAAAAATTTCACTATAATGTCATATTTTGACTTTGGGAGGTCCCATTTGAAATTAGCTTTTGCGGGATGTGACTGGTTTTCCTGTGCGCCCACACATATGTAGACCAGTCTTCCACTTGGGAGATGCTGCATTACCCTTAGGCAGATTTCAGTATAGAGATTTTTAATGTGAACAATTTTTTGAATGTTGATCATGATCTCAATTTTCATTTTCTTACCCTTGAGTTCCATGCAGCTAATATCAGAGCTGCCAACCAATACAAATTTTTGTGTTTTTATACAAGTTTGAGACGAAAATACACAATTTAGGTGATCAAAATTAAAATTCAGCAAATCCGAGTTTATGCCGGTTTTCGCCTTGGCAGTGTATTTAAACAGGGCTTGTTGGTGGCCTTGAACTTGGACATTGCGTTTTAAGTAGAGGGTGTGTATTAGTATGCCAGTATTTTTTTTAGAATGTTTTATTAACATTTCAACTTAGAATTTATATTTCATTCAATGTAAGCTACTCTTTTTAACTGGATTTATATCATATTTTAACCGAACCATGCATGTGTGTAGAGTCAATATTTGAGATTTGATGTATTGTTATATAAAATTATTAAGTATGACGATGTGGGAACATCAGTCGATAGAATACAAATTTGGTAGCTTTGTAATATGGAGGCAGCAAGATAGCCTGCAGAAATTTGTGAAAAATACCCCGCAAATTCCTCACAACACTCATGCTATTGTGTGATCCCTTGTGGCTGCCTTTTTGTATTTTTATTTTTTGTAATCATGTTGCTTCACTGGTGCTGACCTTAAGCATGCACTAGTGTATCTTATTGTCTGAAGGTTTGTAAAAACTGATAAAAGCCTGTCTGTATTTTACTCTAACAATCATTGATTTCTTTCCAGAATACTATGATGATGATGAAGAATACTCCAGGTCAGTTGAAGACAATTACTGCATATCACCTTCAACAGGTAAGAATACAGGAACATTTCTGTATTGCATCAGATCTGCATTCTTGATGGAGTAAAAAGTTATTATAGTATAGATACAAATAGGATGAGGCTATTGCAACCGTAATAGACCAGGGGTCTGCTGCGACCGAGTATTTAGGGGAGATAGGCCTACTGTGTTATTTGGCCATAGTTAATGTCTTATGATATTTCTATGGCATATGGTCTGTTACGATCAATTGGAGGAGATGGGCCTGTGTAATTTGGGCAAGTCTGGGGTCTGCTGCGACCAGGTATTTGGAGGAGATATGCCTACTGTATAATTTGGTGATAGTATAGTGTCTGCTGCGACCAGGTATTTGGAGGAAATAAGCCTAATGTGTATAGGGAATGTTGCGACTAGGTTGAATTAGGATTTGAATACAATCATGTACAGTCTGCCCTCTCTAAGCCGAACGCCTCTGTTCTCGGCAATTTGCTCAGTTTACAGAATTTTCCGGATTACAGAATTATTGCATAATCATATATGAGAGAGGGCCTCAGAACGTATAGTTGTGTAAATCGGGTGCATTTGAAGTGGCACCAGCTACAATATATAATACCGTACGTAAGAGAGAGAGAAGCTGTTTTCAGATGGGTTTCAGTCTGGTTATTGCTGATGGCCATCCACTTATCTTTAGCTTTCGTTATATCACCAAGAGAGAAGCAGTTTTCAGAAGAAACTGTTTTCAGACGGGTTTCAGTCTGGTTATCGCAGATGGCCAGCCACTCATCTTTAGCTTTCGTTATATCACCAAGAGAGAGAGAAGCAGTTTTCAGAAGAAACTGTTTTCAGTCTGGTTATAGCTGATGGCCAGCCACTTATCTTTAGCTTTCGTTATATCACTGAGAGAGGGAGAGGGAGAGAGAGAAGCAGTCAATAAAGCAAATGTTACCATTGCTGTACTCGAAGTCTTTCTTAGCTGTCGTTATACCATTAATTGTTTTCCAAAATGTTTTAGCTCCGCTACTGTCATCTTTGGGTTATCGTTCTTTTTTTTCACCAACTCGCACTTCTCCTGAAGGGGTATCTCTATTCTTCTTTGCTTTGGCGACATGTTTAGACTTAGACTTGGACTTAGGGCCTAGTTAGTGGTGAGAAGGTCTGCGAGCTACGTCTAAATATTCAAGCTTTAGATCAATTAATAAAAGCAATTGTAATCATACTTATCAATGATCAAACAGACAATATGATTGGTTAAAACGAACACCTATGATATCCCATCGAACGAGAGGAGGCTGAGTCATACGAGTGGTGATCGACAACTTAGTCAGCTGGTCATTCACAAGTTTACGCAATCACCCGCCACAAGTCTAGTGAATGACACTGCTCAAGAAGATAATTATGAAAATAGGCCTGTCTGGGATCTGGTTATCGCCTACGTGTTGATGTAAGAACAGTTGTCTGTTTCCCATCTTGATTCTTGATAAGCCTGGTGCGAAACACGTGCACAGTGTCCCTGTTGCAAAAGGTGTGAAAAGTGATACAGTATGTTTGTGTTTAGAATAAGAAATGACCAGACAAATGAAAACCAGACATCAATTAAGATACATGTAAGTTTGTCGGTTGCTGTCGATGTGGAGATAATGTTCGGATTAGAGAGGTAGAAGTAGCGATTCGTCCCCAAAAAGGGGGATTCGGAGTCGGAAGTTGAATTTCCGGTGTAGCATACAATGAAATAATAAAAACATAATCCGTTCCCAGAAAATCGTTCGGATAACAGAGGGATCTGGATTACAGTGGTCCAGATTAGGACGGGCAAAATGTAGTCGGTTACCCAGTACCCAAGTAAGCCACACTAACAATATCAATTCATTCCAAGCAGACATGATTAATGCCATGTGCATATTAGTGTGGTGGGTTTATGAAGCTATAAGCCTTGACCAACAACATGGAACCTTGGCGTCTTCTATAACTTAAATTTCTTAGTTATTTAGAGTTTTGCAAAATTATTGTGGTGTTGCACCTGCGGTCAGCCGATCCTTCACCTGTAGGGACTGTGGGGGTTGCTATGATGAATGACGAGCGATGGATTGACTGATGAACTTTAGCCCATAATGCCAGCAACTAAATGGCCATCTGATTGAATGGTTTAGTTATACCTGGTCGTAGTAGACCAAAGGTCTAATTTGACCGCCTTGTTGCAGCAGACACTGCAATAAAAATATTGTGGGGTTTTGTAATTTTTTTGGGGGTTTTTTTTTTTTCTTTTCTTTCAGATCAAGGTTTTGGGGGATTTTATGTTATATTTATGTTTTGTCCCAGATAGCTAATTCTCTAAATGGTTCCATTTTGTTTTATAATTCTCTTGATAGCTGCTCAGTTCACATGGAATAAGGAACGAAGTGTTAACTTTGCTGCATACATGGGTGATGAAGAAATTATAGATGAAGAAGGAGAGTTTGAGGATGAGCCACCAACTCATGAGTCCCGCAATGATACAACTTTCCCTATGTCCCCCGAATTAACAGAGTATGATCAAGGTATTGCCATTCGTGTGACATCTTTTTTTTTTCATTTCAATTTAATTTGTAACAGAAAAGCAATAGAGATTTTTTAGAGTACAATCCACTAAATATCCTCCCCTATTTTCTTTGGAGCATTCAGAAGTGTGCATATATAATGGCATTTCACTGTTGCTTCTAACCAAGCTAAATACTCTTCTTTTACATATATGAAGATGACTAAAGGACCATAAAGATTATTATTATAAATACTAGAAAGTGCCTGAAGGTGATGCATCTTTTATATCAATAGATGCAGAGAGCTCATGTGCAGTGAATGCATTTCAAACAGGACTGTTGATAAGATTTCAACTGTAATTTTAATTTTAATTAATTCTGATTTTATGAAAAACAATCTTGGATTTACTTAAAACTTAAACTAGGTCATGCATTATTATATGCGTGTATATATGCAAAATTTATTACTCTATGTGCTTTATTTTTCTTGACAGTGTCAACATTTTATGGCATTATTTTATTCTATTAATGACTTTGGATTATTATTATTATTATTATTATTATTATTATTGTAATTATTGTTGTTATTAAAATGTGTGTCAATGACCATTGCTGTCTAGGACTGACAAGCTGAGGTTTAAAGATTAATGAGATGTTCTCTGGACATAATCATTGTTAATGTGCATTAAATTATGTGGACGAAAAATGTTTTCTATTACATCGAAACATAAAACAGTATTTCATTTAATGATAATAAGAATATAAATATTTTCAAAAAATAACAAAAGTAACAAGATGAATACAGTAATCTTCGGCTTATAACCCACCTTCTATTAGCCCACTTCGTCTAATAACCCGCCATTTTAATGAAACAGAATATTTCCTATAAAAAACACCCCTCTTATAACCCGTCCTCAGACGAAAATTCGCTTTATAACCCGGTCTATCGGGCAAAGCAATGAT
>JASKDV010195385.1:0-11263 GCA_032466395.1 Aegires albopunctatus
CCATGTCCACTACTTTGGTGATATGAGGGTTATCCTAGACTGCCTTGTAAACAGCCAAGGGTTCTTTTACATGCGTATATTACATATACATGGGACCTCCGATATTATAGTCCGTCTCCGATAGGACTTGGCACTCATTATCCTAGCAACTTAAGGATAAAAGGGCAGAAGGAAATCCGAAAAAATTTTGGATTTCAAATTCAAGCCTGCACGGGCGTGGTAGTCGAGCGCCTTGACCACTGAGCTATCCGCTCCTCAGTTAAAGCATGGAGAGTGACAAGTCTTCAAAGTCGACGTAAAATAATAAAGGTCAAAGTAAATGTTTTATCAAGAAAACACTCTCTCATAAAGCGGCACGACGTTTATTGCCCATCGTTATAGTTTTTTTTTAATTGAGCCATCTGACCACATTTTATTATGACTGAATCTAGATCTAAACAATTTTAACTTTATTGTGTTGGATATACTTTAGCATTTGTGTGGTGCTCCAGGAAAATCAGACACAAGGGTCAAATTTCACATTTTGAGTTCTCTTGTTCATTGGAAAGAGCCATCATTTCTGAGTACTCTGCTTTTTATTTGAAGTCTTTATCATTATTGGTTGCTGTAATTAGTAAAAATAATATTGCAGTTTATGATGGCCAGGGTGTGAAAAGTAATAAATGAGAAAATTTTATTTTAAGTCGAGTTTCACTTTTTCGTCTATCTGGGGTCTCCTATTTCAAATGCAAAATTAAACTATTTCTAGAACGAAGTTTTCACTGATAACTGGCACAGAACATAAATGGAAAGTAAAAAGATCGATCAGGCTCAATTTATCAGTTTTCATAGAAAAGTCAAATTTTGACTTTGTGAGCCCATAGTAGAATTAGGGCCGATGTGACTTCTGCCTGGTTTTCCTGGAGCACCTCACATATGTTTTGACTGAGGTTCTGTCATTGGTCTCCCGTTTAAATATCTAAATACATGTTACACAGTTTGTTTTGTTCTTTCATGGCTGGTACAACTTTTTATCTTTATTATCTCCAATAATATGATACAATTCTTAATGGCGATTTTCATCAGTTAAACGTAATAAGCATGTATTGCCATACAAAGCAATGTGTTACAACCCATGCCAACTACTTACTGTGGCCTTGTGGATTTTATCTGCTGCGTCAACATGCTGCAAACAAAAAATAAAAAAATAAAAAAATTGACATTAAAGGGTAATTGAAAAATGAAATAAATATATATAGTCCAAAAATGAAATAAATATATATAGCCCAAAAGAAGCTCAGCCTCTTTTAAAAGGGCGTTTCCGATATGATCTGACCACCCGCACGCCTTATAATTTGGTCAAGCGCCAGACAATGACAGCCAGGCCATTGTCTTGAGAAACAGACCTTGGCTTCTTAAATTGAAAATGTCCGGTTGTTTCCTAATTAACGAAAGTCATTTTGATTGGATGATATTTTTAGATTCCAGTCAATGAGATTGCAAATTTTATTTATCTCGGAGCTCTTCCTGCCGATTGATTATTATTCATTGATAAAGAGATGCTATTTCACCATGTTTTGGTTCAACACACTGTGTGACCTAATTTTTTTGCTTGTGAGTCAAGGCCAAGCTCGCGCTGAGGCAATGCAACAGCTATGACATAGCAAGCCTTTCTTGGGTTAAAGGGTATCCATCAATATCAATCTCACGAGAACATATATCTCCTCAAATATTCACAAATGACCCTTTATGTTGAGCAGCATTGAAAGCTCTGATGTAAGGGCATTCCAAGAATCCTCATCATCATTGCCTTTCACCCCTGACAGAGTATAAGCCACCTACAAGCGAATTCCATCTATCTCTATCTTGGGCTATCTTTTCAAGCTCGTTCAACGTGAGTCCCATCTCTTGGATTTCTCTGTCAATACATCTTTTCCATGTCTCTGTGGCCTACCCCTGCCTCACGCTCCCTGTGGATTCCATTTTAATGATTGTCTGGTGATAATGTAAAGTAACAACAGCCAAGAATGCTTGAGTAATTTTTCATCGAAGCCTATGTGGTTTATAAAGTTGAAGCTTGGCGTAGGTTCATTAGCATAAGTGGAAAATGAGATAGTAAGTGGACATCCTGAACAGGACTCCAGCTTATCAGAGGTTTTACATCAAGCTTTAGTTTGTGCCCAATAAATAACACCTGTGAAGTAAGTTTGTCTTAACAGCTTTTCCCAAATTTTCAACACCACAAGTATGGGTAGTCAGAAATTGAGCTCAAGGCAAATAATCTCGAGATGACAACCCTTACCACTGAGCAATCAAGGCAACTACAAATGGTTGTGGAACATAAAAAAATTGCTGTGTTGCCCATCAACTCATAGGTTAATAGTCAAAAAGCCAAAATTAATACATTTCTCAACAAACCACCCTCATAAATAAAATTAAAAAAACCAAATCATTATCAAACCATTTAGAATGTTCAAAATACTGTTCAGAAATACAATTTCTCTTCACAAATCAACATCACAGATAAATAGGTATATATTCATTAGTTTTAAAAACATACAACCTTTAAATAATAGTAATCTCAAAAAAATCATTTTTACAAACAAATTATCCGCCCATTCAGAAAATTAATTGTCAAAACATGGCATTTCATTCAGTATAAGTTTTATCTGGGGGAAAAATTACTTGAATAAGATAAATAATATTAAATACATTAAGAATATGAAATAATCCCCTAGAGGCAAACACAAAAATCTATAGAAGGAGAGAAATAAAAAAAATCTTGTGATGCAAAGGGGAACGAACCTGCCACCTCTACGACGGCACCGATTTGCCTCACCCAAGGAGAAAGCAATCTTCAATCTAATCAATCATCGAATCTCTAAAAAGAGATCAAAATCAATTAGGTCTATCTAAAGCTTTCTTCGTCTTGGGCGAGGCGAATCGTTACGTCGTAGAGATGGCAGGTTCGTTCCCCTCTGCATCACTAGATTTTTTAGATTTCTTTCCTGCTATAGATTCTTGTCTTTGTCTCTTGGGGATTATTTCATATTCTTAATGTATCTAATATTATTCATTTGAAACCCCTTTGCTTCAAACAATGGGTCCCTGAAAGTACATTTTGATCATTATAAACTATAATAATTATGATATTATCAATAAAATACAAATAATGGGAAATTCATGCAAAACTTACCCTCATGTACATATTAATAACGCTAGCTGTTTCTGGATTTAAAATGTAACCTTGATCATCTCGGACGACCAGATCCAACTTCAGAATTCTTCATTGCAAAATACCATAAAGAAAAACGATGATAAATTTATTTCAAATGTGATAGAAGAATAAGATCTTTATCACTCTTATTACAAGTATTACTATTACTATTGCTATTGATATAAATATTGCTGTTGTCATTTATTAATACTTTATTGATGAGAATTGATTGATTTTGTGGTTGATATTGCTGTGGCAAGTATCACTCATGCCATCATATTTTTTCTTGCTATTGTTATTTGCATTTATATCTTTATTATACCATTGAGAATTACTATAGCCACTAGTTACATTATTACAGCTATTGCTATCTTTAAAACATAGTGGCAATCGTTATTACTACTATTAAAATTATGACTTCAAGAGAATATTATAAGTAATGATAAGTCAACTCTGAAAAACACAAGTTGGTCTGAGGTCAAGTGGTTGGTACAACGAGGATTCTCTTTGGGTCTTAAGGAATTGTATGGCTTTCCACCTATGTTACCTGCTCTACCTATTTGTTAGAAGCCATACTATAATTAGGTTCATTCAGGATGGATACTCACGCATTGCCGTGATCAATGAGGGCTGTCACCTTTTGTTGGACTCCCTTCATTTCATCCTGGTATGACAGAACAAATACAATCGTAAATATTTCTCAACGTGGCACATCAAGGAGGTAACAATAATAATAAATCAAGTTAAGGCGACGCTTAAGACTATTTAGGATTTGGAATCCATAAGTGCCACAGTAAGCTGACAAGATTTTATTAGAGAGAATCTCTTATCTATCTTACATCTGTAAATGAAATTCAGCAAATCTAAATCTTCATGTAAATATATCTACTGATTATTAAGTCAATATGAATTTCATTATCCAAGAGGAAATTTGTATAATACGTTCTATTTGAAAAAAGATACAACGAAAGACATAGTAAGTTGGGTTTTTTAATTCACATATTTTTGGAATATACTCACAACTGTAAATTTTCGCGCCAGGATTTTTATCCTCCAGTCGATCAAATCTTGGATCATTTCTTGAACTTCGTGTAACTTTTGATTTCTCTCCTAAAACAAAATGAATACAGACAATTATATACTGGGGGTAAGAAATGTTAAATAAAAGCATGGCTTCCATGTTTTCATGTGGGCATTATTTCATCCGGGTCCCAAAATAAGAAAATATAAGATAAAATAAGATAAGATAAGATAAGATAAACTTTATTATCCAAAAAGGAAATTTGACTTGGATTACATGGTAACACAAGGTGATAGCAAATTAATAATAATATATATATATCCAATAATAGTAATAGGAATAATAATAACAGTTAGAAGTTAGAACTGGGTTGGTGATGACGACAATAATAATGATGATGAGAATGGTGATGTTGAGGATGGTGGGGAGGGTAGTACAAATTTTACAACTGTTAAATCAATTCACTCTTTCTCTCACCATACACACACATGCAAACACACACACATCCTCATAATTGCATTATCCAGATATATTCAGAGATCAATACTATAATACCGGTCAATAGGAGATGCTTTCTAGTAAATATCTTATGAACACAATAATAAGTAAAAGTAAAAGTGTAAAGGAGAGAAAGGGTCTAAAAATGATTCATTTAAATAATCCTTATAGAAATTTCCTCTTAATTACAAAGTGGAACATATCGCCATGCTCAAAAAGATAAGTGCCAGCCATTTTTGGTCGTTTTGAGTGCACAGCAAAACAAATTTTCATGTCAACCATCAAAAGTTGTAGAACAAAACAGTTCAACAAATATTTAACAATCATTCATTTGAAAATCAAAAATTCTATTAATACATGTTTAAACATTGCATCTGAGCTTCCAACTACATACCACAAACATATGCTTCCATATAGAGTGCCATTCTCTAAGAACATTGGTCAGTTCTACGATCAGAGGGTGTTCCTTGCTCTTTACTGTTTCTTGAGATCTGTAATGTTGTAACAACAATAGGATTATATTTTTTTACAATAAAATTAATAAAATTCCACTTTATTTATCCCAGAAGGGAAATTATCATTTAGTATTTACCGTCACTGAGCATCAACCATAAGAACAGCACCGCAAACATAGGCAATTCGTGTAAATAACCTTGACCAAAAGTTAAACAGTGTCTCTGATGAGATTCGAACCTGCCACCTTTCGCATGCGAGTGTAATGGCTTAACCATTTGGCCACATTGTCATATTAATGCTTAGTTCAGTGATTGAAGGTAAAGAATTTCTATTCATTTACTTCTCTGTAAAAAAAAGTAATATTGCATTACCCTTCAGCTTTAAAGTCATTAACCACGTTTTCCTGAGAAACCACTGATTCAGCAGGACTATATTTTTACTTTATAAATTCCCACCTTTAACTCTTTGACTACCATTGGCTGTACTGAGTGACCAGGGTGAATATTTGAAGACCACCAGCAGCCAATTTTCCATAGCACAATAAGTCGTGGTCCGAATTGAAAGTTTCGGGCATTTTTTCTTGGTAGTCAAAGAGTTAAAGACCCTGGAAGAGCAAAGAACTGAGAACGCAGTCTGGGTCATTTAAATAAAAGGAAGGACAAATGCCTTACCCGATAAATTGAACAACGGCTTCCTTGATTGCTATGTAATTGCGAGGAAAAATCCCTTTCTGGTTTCTATTCTTTGTACAGAATCCTCTGAACCAATCTGCAGGTAGACAATAAAAAATATTCTTTATCAAAAAGTTAAAGATTGCAAGAGAAATAATGACTTTTCCTCTTGCTCTTTCATGCATCATGGAGTTGGTTGGAGATCAGCAATTTGATTTTTAGGACTTTGCAAGGTTTTAATAAAAAATGTGTGATGGACAGTAAAAATGTATCCATTTTTTAAAAACTTAGGGATGCTGACACACAAATCAAGATGTGTACAGCATCCACAAATAGCCATTTTTTCTTAATATTGACCTATATATAATTAAGAAAAAGACATTAGAAATTCATAATTTATTTATTTTCTCTCCTTATTCTTATTACTTAATCAAAATCACTTCTCCTTCCCACCTTCTGATTCCTCCAAGATATGCACTGTGTCCCCGATGTCCAAAGGCAGTCGTTCCTCCCAATTTTCTTTGTAATTGTAGATGGCTGTGAAATGAAAAGAAAACATTAATTAAACTAATAGATACAACACCATGTGATGATAATATTGTCCTTATCTGAAATCTTCTTCTTCTCCTTCTTCATCAAGGTTGAGTATTACTGTCAATACGCCAAAAACAAAAATAAATAAAAACAAATACATTGAAGTATTTGATTTTAAGTATTATGTTAGTTAACTAACGGTATGTAGATCTAATATAAAGATAAACTGTCTTGTCCATTATTGTTGGGAATAATTATCTTTGTTTCACAATACAGCATTTTATTTTACCTTGCTATGTAGATCTAAGTATTTTATATTGTAACCTATGTTTAGGGGTATCAACACTTTTGCTACTTCTAAATTATATCTGTGAAGTCTTGAAGAAGGCTGTCCATATATCAATAAGGGAGAAGGAAGGAAGGGATGAGAATGAAGAAGGAAGAAGAGAGAAAGCAAAGAAATAAAACACAGACAGATAAACAGGAATGCTGATAGACAAAAGGAGACAGACATGGAAGTCACAAGACAATGTGCAAAGCAAGAAAACAGACATTAACAGTGAGAAACAAGGAAAGAGAAAGGATGAGACAATGAGTCGGAACGTCAGAGAGCCAAGACTATATGTGTGGGTCCAGGCAAAAAACCCAGTTTAACTTCAACATTTTCAAAATGAAACTGATGGTTGTCAAAGAAAATGCAATTGTTTCTGTGCCTTTTGCACTTTATTTCATCCAATTATGGTTATTAAAACTTGAGATAATATGATTCTTTTAATACCGTTGGGTTCACGAACTTCACACTGAGAAAATCACATCCAAAGTGTGGGAAAGCAGGAATTTCGTAAAGAGAGTTGGTATCACACACAAAAATAAAATACTTCTAGACAAATTTTAAGATTTTAAATGATTTCCAAACAAGTAGAACATGTTTAAGAAATCGAATTATATGGTGAAACCACAAAACCTTCGTGTAAAAATTACACCATATCAAATTTCCTAGTAAGTAGGGTGCATATTGCGTAACATGGATCCCTTACAGTCTCTTGTTTGCCAAAACTAGCTTATATTGCAATAACGAATGTAACCCTTGCCAAAAAGCAAATAATAATCCATCATTTCGTCATTTAGATCAACTTAACTTGCATAATAAATGCAACTGTGATACAAGATATTTCGTTTTGTTTATGTTAAGTTATTAAAAACAATAAACCATAGTTGATTATCTCAAATATAGTACTGGTGGTCAAGAGAAGGCATTGGAATTGGCTTGGCCACGTCCTGAGCATTAAGAAAAGAAGTCATCCTCTTGAAGTATCGTCGTGAGCACCATCAGGGAAACGAAGCAGCTATGTCGGATTGTCTCAATATTCTTTAAAGCCCACCATATTTAGCACACTTTGCCCAGGCTACAATAGTCAACTTATATAAAATCAACGAAGTTTGGGTTGCTCAGGTTTCAGGCTTTATAGAGTTAAGAGGAGTAGACCCTAGTAACAAAATTTCCTTTAAATCTAATAGAACTATACTATAAGGTTGTCAGCTTTTCATTAAAACATTACATCCTGTATCCCCTTCCCATATCCTTATCTTCTCATCTTATTTCCATTAAAATAACGTGCGCTAAAGGAAAACAACAAAAAAACAACAACAAACAAAGTAAACAAACAAAATCATACCACAAGAATGGCAACAACAATAATATAAGGACATCATGACAAAGCATTAAAAACACCTAACAAAAACACTATACAACAACAACAACAACCAGAGAAAAAAATAATAATAACGAACCACCCCCTCCCACTCCCAACTGACACCATTTATAACTATTCATCAATATCAGGTTTAGGCTGAGATGCTAATAAGCAATATCAAGCTGTACGCCTGAACCCAACCTCTTGAGTCTTTCCATTAGACAAGGCAATAGGACATTTATAAAGCTACTTGAACCATCAACATGACTAATGACCCCCACTTACTGCCTTAGTTCGCCATTCTCTGACAAATGTGTCTAAATATAGTAACGCATCTCTAGCTAAATTCTATTTATAAAGGTGTAATTGAAAGATAAAGCTTCTATCATTGGAAAAACATTCAGCTAGCGTTTATTTCAAACTGGTCATTACACAGGTCACCAAAGTAACAGCTAAAAATAGAATTTTTTTCCACGACATCTCAATATGACACCACTAGACTACTGCTGATCTCTTCATCGGTGAAAGTCCGACATTCTATCCAGTATTTCATATGCCACTTGTTACTTGTACAACAATATTGTTTCTTATTATTCTATCCATATTCAATTGTTTCCATACTCAATAGGAAAGACTGCGGTTTTCCGTTCCTTCCCCTTATCATTTCTTAAAACCCAAACCATTACTCTGCCCTTCCTTCACTCTAAACATGTGTATCGAGATCCTCTTAGAATCAATTCAAACTTAAGGCTTCAGAGCATTATGATTATTCATAGATGACCCCCCCCCCCCTCTCCTCTCTCTCTCTCTCTCTCTCTCAAGAAGAAGTTAATCATTCTTTGTCTACATCAAAATGTATGAATGGTACGATCTAATTCTATAGATATTCCCTTGCTGACCAGCTTTTTTGTCATTAGGAGCAAGGAGGTTATAACGGGGGCAAGACAGTAAAAGCTGAGAAAATACTGAGAATAACACATTTACTAACATGGAGCATGTAGTAGTTGATAACAATGTTTCAAATTTTAGGCAATTGTTGATTCATACTTCAAAAGCTATTAAACATTATTGATTGATAGGAAGATCTACATTGATAGACTAATATTTAGGCCTATTATTATTAGTATGAAGTTCTGATGCCGTCATGACTTTTTGACCAGAGGATGTAAAGCGTTAAATTAAATATATATTGTAAAAATCTTGATAAAATTTCTAAAATGTTTCCACATAAAGTAATATATGAGCCATCGACGTTCTTTATTGCTACATAATTAAAAAACCACCCTGTGCATAACAAGCTGCCCTCCTTCATGGAAGATAAAAGGGAATTGAAATCCTACTAGTCTCTATAGCAATTACTTTCCCTATCAGCTTGCTTTTGAAAGGCGGCTCAGATACAGTAAAAGGAATGAGGGAAAGGTGATTTAGAAGATTTGTTTTCACCAACAAAGAGACGCTTTTATGCAGCAAGTAAAATACAACTGCACCAGCAATGGAATTTCAAGGGTGTGGGGAGTTGTTTTGATTGGTTTTCCATCCTTTATTAATTTTTTAACCTACAGCTAATTTTTTTTCACATAGGAGCAAGGAGGTTATATTGCGGACAAGACAGTAAAAGCTGAGAAAAGAATTGCTGCATCTCCATATGACACTGAGGCATGGAGTATTCTAATTCGAGAGGCACAGGTAAACCAGTGGAATTGACTTACTTTGGGGTTCAGGGAGATGTGTGTTACATGATTGCTTTTCTTAGGTTTTGTCTTTTATATTTTCTTGGATTTTAATGTCTCTTCTTAAATTTCTTATTAATTGCATGCATTATCAGTATTTTGTGATTTATGGTTGGGGTGGGGTTTTTTTTGTTTTGTTTTGTTTTTCTTTTTAATCCTCCCAACATGAGAATTTGCATAATAATTTCTGAATAAAAGGTAGATATATATATACTTTCCATTTCTAAATATTTACACTGCATTTCAGATTTCATAGAGTTAATTCTAAACTAACAAGAAGTTTTGAATACTGTAATCCACATTATTATGATAATCTGCCTAAATTTAATCCCATGTACATTCTTGGTTCAGGGTCAGAGTGAAATATAGTCAGTTTTGGTAATTTTTCTAAAATTGTAATATACGTGGGGTGATCCCAAGATAAAGGTGGCTTATTATATGAATGTAAATGAATTTGTAACCATAGCTCATTTCCTATGAAATTTTGGACACATATAAAACATTCAAATATATTTTACATGTCAAAGATTTGATATAAATCTATATAAGAATTACTGGAAATAGGGGGGTTAGGAATTTATGCTGTGTATGACTTCTTCTTTTTCATGGTTCTGTCTAACTGGAAATGTATTGCGATGGGAATGACATTTTGCTAAATTAAATAAATTAACTTAAAATTTGTCTGCAGGTAATAGTGCAATGGTAATTTTCCTTCTCATTCACAGTCTAGGAAGATCGAGGATGCTAGAGGAACTTATGAGAGACTTGTGGAGCAGTTCTCCAATGCTGGCAAATACTGGAAGATCTATATCGAACATGAGGTTTACTTTACTATTCTTAATTATCAATCTCATATCTTTAAATGGAAGTCATGTTGACCAGCAAGCCAAAAACGTTCAAATGATCACTTGCAAAGGAGAATGAGTAACACATTTTCTCTTAATGCTGCACTCTTTTGAAATTGAAAGGCATTTGAAGATTGAGGTATGTTTTCTACATTTTCAGGGTCTCCTGTTTTTAAAGGTCTTAAAATTGCTTTCCATGAATTCTTAAATTTTTAGAAATTTTAAGACCCGGTGATGCCCTTATACCAAAATATCTCAAACCTTGAGTTTGGTTTATTGAATAAATTAGTGTTGGATCGTATCCGAACACATCTTTATCCAAGGGTATCGAGTACCCGATTCTTTGTATCCGCGGGTAACGAGCGCCTGACATACTTTATCAGGTAATAAGCGTTTGACCTGCTTTACCCGTGACTCTAACCAGAGAGACCCAATGGCAAAATGAGCTGTTGAATTGAAGATAGGACAGTTGGTCAAAACAATCCACCCCTAGTGTCCTCTGTTACAGGAGATACACCCTCCTCCCATGAAATATGATCATACACACACACCTGGCCAACAAGTCTAGCTATGGAATGCAACACCATTCCTTTTCTTTCCCAAAAAGGCCCTTGACTT
>JASKDV010195396.1:0-11261 GCA_032466395.1 Aegires albopunctatus
CCCCCCCCCCCCCCCCCCCCCCCCCCCCCCCCCCATTGCGTGTGTGTGTGTGGGCGTTTGTTTCTATTTGTGTGTTAGTTGTTGTTGTTTTTGCATTTGTTTTCTTTTTAATCGCTTTTCTGTCTTCATTGTTTCTTGTCATTGTCATAAAAAAGATATTTTTTTTATAAATCATTTGAATATTTACAACACGAGGCAGCATAATATTAAAAAAAATTCCACTTATTTATCCCAGAATGGAAATTTGTCATTTACCGTCACCGAACGTCAGCCGTAAAAGAACAGCGCTGCAAACGTAGGCAATGCATGTAAATATCCGTGTCTAAGAGTTAAACACGGTGTCTCCAATGAAATTCGAACCTGCCACCTTTCGCATGTGAACCCAACGGCTTAACCGTTCGACCACCGTGCCAACTACTATGATCAACACCACCAATCAGCAAACACAAATCAATATCTTGCTTTTTTTTTCTTTCTTTGTTTTCTTTCTTCAACAAACCACCAGTCTACTTCATCTATTCTCTTCTTACGATTATTTCCTCCTTTTTATTACAATCCATCTTCTTCTCTCTTTTTTTAAAAATTTTTTTTTTTACCTCATTCTTTTCTTCATTTTTCTTTCCTGCTGTATTGTTTCTGTCGTCACTCCTTTTAATGGGCGTACAATTTAATTTAGCCCCACCCTCGTGTCACTTTATTTGATGATGATTCCCACGAGCGGTATATATGCAAATGCATCGTCATTAATTGTAACATGTCTGGCCTCAGAACTAACACCCAATTAATTACTCAACCCAACTCCAGCCAGGATTGCTACCGTGTTTAAAGAAAAGTTTTGTACGCTTTTTAAATCATGCGACGTTTAATTGTTTCCTTTTCGTTTCACTTCTTTGCGGTTTGTGTTTTTAACTTTCTATATCCTTTGTATGTCTCTTTTAAACTCATCCCCGTTATTACAAAAGCAAATATGAAAGCAAACAAAATTAACAACGACAAAAAACAATTAAATATAAAAAGAACGTACAAATATATCTAAACAAACAAAAGACCGAAAACACGATTAGAGATAGAAAATCAGACGAAGATTTGAACTGTACCACAAAACAAAACGACCAAGATAGAAACAAATTACAAAAATTAAAACAAAAACAAACTAAACAAAATTAAAACTCACCCTACAAAGCCAATATAGTCTAAAGAAAAGAAGAAAAAAAGATTGGAATCCGGAAGAAATATAACAACGAAAAGATTTCTAATAAATACAATCATATTTAGATTAACCTCTGATAATGATTAAATTTGATAATATATTAAAATAAGTTGTACATCATTGCGCAATATCATGTTCGTATATAACATCCTGGTCTAGAGATAGATATAATTTGTTTTGCGGATCGAATACGGGTTAGTCCTTGGAAAAGGCTCTTGTCATACGTTTTCCTCACTGAACTCATGAAGAAATAAGTACCTGGCTATAGACAGAGTGAGACTATGTCAGCATGTCCTAATGAAAGGGCTTTTCATTAGTGTACACCGTTGTATAAGCTGCATGGAGTTGAGGAGAATTTCTAGAATTAACCAGCCTTCCCGGGAACCTATGTAAAGCGCACAAAGAATTCAAAGTGGATATTGCGTTCTTTATGTAAACGATCTTTGTTACACTTGGTTTTTATTTAACAGTCCACGTCATGATTCACCAGCTATATAAGTATAAGAGAGGTTGAAACTAAAATCTTCGTAAATACCCTTGTTTAAAACGTCATCCTTAGATGTAAACCTATCTTTATATTTACCACCTATTTCTTTCAGAATCGCTCCATGTCAAAATCCAGGCCATTTGCATTTATATAACATATTATTATGTAGGGGCGTATTGGTAGAGGCTATTCTCAGATTTCCAGTATATATTTTGGTACGAGATCGGTGGTGCCATCTTGGATAATATTTCAGCTTCCGGCTAATCAATCACATTTAATTCCCTTTTTTTTGTATGCTTTGTAAAATAAGCTGTTATCTCGCCATCCATTCACTTTTAATTATTACAATATCAAAGACGTTAAGCTTCTGTTAGAAATAAAAGTAGTAATATGTTTATCAATCGGAAACATAATTATAACTTTAATGGCCATCGAATGTCACCTATATAACAACGTGGTAGGCTGAAAATGTTTATGTTCCTGATGGAATATTTTGATCATTGCTCCTGTATAGTATCGAATAAACCCGATTAATTCTTTCTAATAAATTAAACGCTCTCGATTATAAGACTACGATACTAAGATTATAACAATTACTCATGGGATGTTTATTATTTTCTTTTTTGTTATTGCACATGATAAGGCTATTTCTTTTACCTAATCTAATACTCCACTAATAATTCCTAAATCAAAATCGAATGAATCGAAAACATTTGGTATCGTAGTATTAAAAATTTAGCCCAGTGGTTAAGGCGCTCGTCTCCCATGCCAAACCAAAGGCCCTGGTTCAAAACCATGCAGACTTGAACTTAAATTCCAAATTTTCGAGTTTCCATCTGCTCTAGTTGTTATTTTAAATTCAGTGCCAAGTCCTATCGGAGACGGACTGTAATTTTGGAGGAACTCTTTGTTGTTTTAAGCAGTCTTGGAAAACCCTTATATCACCAAAGTAGGGGAAATTCAATACAACGATAACAACAATAATATCCTTAAGTCTACATATAGATGACAGAAGAATAATCATGTTTAATTAATCTAACTGATAACCAATTACATACAATATCAGATAATAGTTTGCATAATATTTAGCATGGTTGGCTATTTAATGTCATGATTAGCATCAACATAACAAAGATAATCTTCTTGTATAGTATTGAAGATGATAAACCGGAGCGATTCTGAAAGAAATAGGTGGTAATTATAAAGATAGGTTTACATCTAAGGATGACGTTATTACAGGCTTATCAGATAAAATATTATTACAATTTTCATTGGAAATGGTTCAATCTATGTTTTCCAAGAGAAAAAAATGCCCTTTGAATGTAACATAGACACGATTTTATGAGCTAGAGCTTCAAACTTAAAGTAATCATAATTTCATAAATCAAATGATTTTCCATTAGTCATAATTTTAGAAGATCAATCATCATTTAGTAAAATTTCACGAGAAAAAGAGTCATTCAATTTTGTAAACATACATTTCCATAGACTATACTTTACTTTACTAGATAATCATATTAATTTACAGCAACCATCCCCACACCGACAAGTTCTAATATTTTGTGCTTCTATTTCAAACGATGAACCAAGGTATGGAATCATCCCAACGATTCCAGCATTTACAAAAACAAATAATAATCAAACAAACAAACAAAATAAGATCAAAGACAGAAAATCAGACCAAGATTCAAACTGAACCTCAAAACAAAATCAAGACACAAAAAAAAATTATTAAACCCCCCACACCCACTACTCCTCCACCCACCCACCCATAAACAAACAGAAAAGCTAAAATAATAACAAAAGATAGCAAGAAAATAAACAACCTAGAGACAACTCAGTTAGATAACAATAACCGCAACAACAACATCTTCGACGACAACAACAACGAAACCGAATTTTTTTTTAACAAACCAAGAAAAAATAAGTACCCCCCCCCCCCCTTCCCCCTTTTCCCGAAATAAAAACGAAAATAAATTAAAAATATGAAATAATAAAAAACCACAATAATTTTCTGGTTAATCTTCAGTGTTAGAATTAGTTGTAGGCAGGGTATTATGCCAATCGAGAAGCATCTATTCTCTTATGGAAAAATATTGCGTACTCATTCGACATGGGAATCCATGCAGTTGGGTTTAAGCCTCCTTGTTAGATGAGAAGGCTCAGGGTTTGGGCTCAACAAAACTAAGACTTAAACTAAATTACTATGAGTGATATGCGAGCTTTGGATACTCGACTTTTTCCCCCTCTCTTAAACTGATTTTGTGTTGTCTGTTTGTTTGTTTGTATATTTCGCTTACACAAACACTTCATTTTTTTACACGTTTGTCGTCCACGGTTTTATGATTGTGTTACAATGGTAGTCCCCCATTGATACTAATCAAGTCATACATCTTTAATCTGCTTAGCGGACACATTGAAGGTGACAGATTTCCGTTAAATGCTACCGAATCGTTGAATAATCGATAAAAGATTCGTTGCTTTGGGGTTAATGAGTAAGTTGTAATATTTTTATCGGTGGGAAGAGCAAGTGAAAATAATAATGATTTAAATTCTAGATTCATTATTAGGATTTCGTTCGCGGTTGGCTATGCCACTTCTTCTTCCTAGTATAAAACCATATAGCTCACTAGGATAAAATAGCATCCGGTTTTAGAGCCAAATGTTATTTGAACTGGTTATTGAAAAGCCCAGGTTTAATAATCGATAGGTGCTGTTGAGTAATTCGGATAGGCACCTTACACTGATTTTCCTCATTTTACTGGGATATTAAATAGTAACTGGCTATTATAGGTAAAGCCAGATCAGATCATGTCTGTAGACTAAGCAGGCTAGAGGTCGCGTCTCTTATGATAATATTAAATGTTTGTGCGCCCCTAAGTATTTCAACTCCGCCTCGCTTCCAAAGAGTTTAGATGGGTTCTTTTATTTTAACGGCATGCGAAGGAACCTCTGCAAAACAAAGTTTGAAAATTTAGAAGCACGCTCTATACTATGAGCATTATATTACTTTGTTTACTAATGTGCCCATCTAATATGCTCGTCCATAAAGTGTCAGTGGGCAAAATATGTCATGACAGGATAAGGTCTCATGTCCACAGCGTCGATACAGACCAAATTTATATCTGGCAAGAAAAAGGGAATGCAAGGGGCTCAACACCATTCTGATAGTACGAATTCAGAAGGAGAAAAAAATCAGCAACCGACCATTACGATTGCGGTCTGGCTGCTTTGGACAAGGAGGGGAGTGAAATAAATGTGCGGTCTGCGTGGTTGCTGTGGACCTGAGGCCTTACTATGCAAGTTATTATTATTTTCTACAATACTGGATCATTGTGATATTAATATTATAATGTTAATGAACGAACAAAGAGGTTCGATATACTAATTAATATCCCTATAAAAGATATTTAAAAAAACGTATCAAGTTACTCTTGCTGCTCGGTTTCATCATCTACCAGTACAAGAGATACTAATAACCTTAATAGACAACTATTTTTCTTGTGTGAATCGTGGCCAGGTCTACTAGACCTATTATAACTTAAAAGGAGCATGGTAGTTTGCCACTACACTTTATCTCTAGGATAACGTTGCCTCATCACTGTTCACATATCATCATAATAATATTACTGCACTAACACTATACTCTTGTGTTATCAGTGAGATGTTCAAGATGTTAATTAGATTGTCAACTTGACTCAATGCTTGTCATCTAATATCCACTATATTGTGCGTAACAGTCTTTAATTTGGCTGTAAATAAGCTGTAGGCAAAGACTTTAAAACAGCGCTAGACATTGAACGGGCAAGATGACGTCAGCATGAGGTCCACGCTCTTTTTAATCGTTAATTTTAACTCTTGGCACATTTTGTCACACACAGAGGGAGGTAGAGAGAGAGAGACAGAGACAGAGACAGGGACAGAGACAGAGACAGAGATGAGAGAGACAGAGTGAGAGAGACAGAGTGAGAGAGAGAGAGAGAGAGAGAGAGAGAGATAGAAAGAGTGTGTGTGTGTGTGCGTGTGTGTGTGTGTGGGGGGGGGGGGGGTCTCATGTCGACACCATTTTTAGGAAAAAGTGAGATCGAGATCTTTTGATATTTTGAAAATCTTCGTTAGTATACCAGAGAGTTTGATATCGATATCAGCTAAGATAAAACCTGATTACAAATTAACGGATCGTGAGAAAATACATGATACGGAGTAAGTGGCCTCCTTCGAACACCAAGTTCACGGCAATGATTTAAAAATGATCCGTTTATTTCAAGAAAAGAACAATTTGCTTTCACTGTCCCTTATTAGTCTCTACAAATCAACACACGTGCTCTTTATGAGAGATGTTAATGTAACCCAACTTAGAGTTATGCGAATATTCTTTTTTTCTGGAAAGTCTGAATCATGTTATTATTTCTTCTTCAAATAAACTGACACAACTCAACTAGGTTGAGTATTACTGTCATTACGCCAAAAAACAAAACAAAAACAAAAACAACAAAAAAAAACAAAAACAAAACATCAAACAAACACCAACTCCTAATTAAGCCAATATGAAGATTTAAGTATTTCATATTGCAATATGATTATGTTTAAGATTATCAACACTTTCGCTACTTCTATTATTAGGATTCAATTTATTCCACAATTTAGCAGTGCTAGCGAAGACAGAATGTCTATGGCAATCATTTTTAGAGACAGGGATGTTAACTATCTGAGTTCCTAGTTCTCCTAATACTTTTTTTTTAGTTCATTTATGGGGATATCTATTTGATCGTTATTTGCTTTAAAGAATATTACAACTTTATTTCTAGCTCTTTGTTCCTCTAAAGGTGTCCACTACAACTGTTTCATGTTATGTATTGTGCTACCATGTTCATATGAATTGTTATAAGAATATGTACTTTCTCCACGCTATCTATTTGGGTATTAAGATGGGGGTCCCAGACACAGCATCCATATTCTAAAATGCCGCTGTCGGTATGCTGTACTATAAATAGATCCCACATCCATTCTTTGCTAATGGATATTTTTTGCGCCGTCATAGACGGTTGATATAAAAACTTAACTCTGCTATAGATTATTTACAAAATATCAAAATTTATTCACTACTGGTATATCATGACAATCTTAGAACTTAGCAATAAATCTCTTCTTTACTTTCTAAGAATAATATGAAAAGTCTAGACTATAAAATACAGTAACAAAGTCTCATAATTCTTCAACTCGAAACGTGAGGCAGTCATTTCTGGAGCAGTTAGTTGTTGGAAACAATATTAACAATATGGCTACGCCCATTGAAACAACGCTCTTTGACCCGGAAGTGGTATCTGTAATAAAATTAAATATTATCATATCGATGATTGCCGCTGATGGTAGTATAATAAGACTACAAGCAGAATTTGTCTTGAGTGAAAATATTTTAGTAGATGCATGTCTAATGCGACTAGTCTTACTTCGTGTTTCTCGCGTCCTAGAGGATTCGTCAACAATAACTCGAGCTGTTGTGAATGAAATGTGTGCGTTCCAATACGGATTCGGTATGCATTTTTTCACACAGGAAAATTGTTCTGCTTATAATATAATGTCTCCATCCCCCTTAACATGATAAGTCAAATTATCATGGACATAGCTGAAATTATCATGGACATAGCTGTATTTGCTTGAAATTTAAACGGCATGGCACGACAACTTGAAGTAGATTTTGTCAGATTAGCAGAACTGCATTAGAAAATATGACCAAGAGTGGCATGGCTTTCACAGATATAAGATTCTGATAATCCGTCATGATTATTTGGGTTTATTGATAAACCAGCCAATGTGTTTGAAATTGTCATATGCCGAATGCAGGCAGATCAAATTATAACATGTCGATGCAATATTATTGACATGTATTTTGTAGTAGGATTAAAAGTTTGACACAATAGTAGAAGAGCCATGTGTCACTGTAATAACACATCGAATAAAACTGAACATATCGCCCAATAAGATTACTGCTGCGCAGTGGCGTAGCTTTTCAGTTTCTTTAAAGTTATCGATAAAAGTCTTGGAACATAGACTTAGAAGTTTAGTTTACGTGACAATTTTATCAGCCAAGCATACAAGCAAAAGCTGGAGTTAATCAAATTTTTTGTTATTAGATACTATTGAAATGTAATTTGTTTACAAAAACAAAGAGAGGAAAAAAGAAAGAAAAAGACCAGACTAAGCTGAAAAAACCCGACAGCAAATTAATAATCAAACAAATGAAGCAACAAACAAAACAAATCCGAATAAGAATTTTGTATTTTTTTCACCTCTTTTTTAAAATGGCTATTCGTTTCAATATACTGTAATAGATATTTACTAATTATTTTTGGGTCAGAAAATGAATCTTACTATGCAGTAATTTTGATCTAGATGGAAAAATAATATTATTCTTTTTTGCGAAAAATTAATTGTTAAAGGAGAAATGGCACAATATGTTGATAATCTAATCAAATGTTATTTAGGAATGTGAAAGAGAAAAAGCAACACTAAGCTTACTGTTGCTAAAACGATCTTGCAATCGTATTGAAATACTTAATCCGGAAATCACCCCACGGTCAACATATGAATTAATAATAAATATCACTGATGAAATGTTCAGCAAAAAATTCGTCAGGTAATAAGAAAAAAATAGGTGTCTTTTAAGCCATTACTTTTCTAATCCCCCTCTTGCTTTTCTTTTCCACAGATTTGTAATCTCTTTCAGACTTTGTACAAGTCGCGACAGCCTTGAATGAATTCATAATGTAGTCTTGCTTAGCATTTGGTCGATAAATCAAAGATATGCAAGCTTGTTATCTCAATAAAAGGCATAATAAGAGAGAGAAACGAAAACGGAATCCCCGATAACCGGTACACCAGCAGAGATCAATATCTTAGATTTTCTGTCTGCATTCCAAAGATGACAAATTTGAATATGGCGGAATTGTCGCCCGACTCTATGTGTGTCAGTGTTGGAGTCCGATGATTGATGGTGATATGCAAAATTGAGTTGTATGAAATTACAAATTAACTTTTCGGCATTTCACTTTTAATCTCTGTAGTTATTAAATACTTTCATCGTAAAGCCTTTCGACGCCACAGAGGATCTACTTAAATCGATGTGAGTTCAACATGAAGTGGGATCCAGTCCTTCCCTACGTCAAATTTTTGTTTTTGACGATATTCTCGTCTTTGTTGTTAACAAGTCACCAAGCTGACGCTTCAATATCGTCATACGTGAAACAGATTTGTGAACGCCTTCCAATTCATACTACGATTCCCAAAACTTCTGGAGATAATGGATTTAGGATTATCATCGAAGGATTAACAAATGAGGATAAATACAAGCCTGGAGAAACCTACACGGGTAAGTATTGCCAGCATTGAAAATTTTAATCGTGATTGCGGAGACTGTATTTAATTTATGTTAATGTTGAGTTTTGTGATTATAAGTTATAGTCGTTTCCTTTCTCTAATTGATTCCTAGTTCTCTGAAAACCGATGTTCTCGTTTTCCTTATATACACGCAATGTGACCATTTAATATCCATCCATTAGACTGATCACTGCCTTCAATCTTTATCTATTGCACGTTGTGTCTTTAACAGTCATGTAAAAATGTATTTGATTCAAGCTTTTGTCTTTCTCTCTCTCTCTCTCTCTCTCTCTCTCTCTCTCTCTCTCTCGCTCTCTCTCTCTCTCTCCACCAATCTCTTGCTCGTATCGCTAAATACTTCATTAATATTTTTCATTCCCTATCTATATCATAATATTGTATACTGTTGGTTGATCTATCCCCCTTTCTTCATATCCCGAACATCTAATCCCCGTAACTAATTGGTTTTTGATGAATATATTTCCCCGATGTCCTTCTTATATTCTCATTTCCATCATAACCCCTTTGCCTTTTTTAGTCCATTCCCTAATCCCCTCTAATCGCAGTTCTTGCCTTTTCCACAATGTCACATTTTTCTTCACTTCGTCTGCTTTGTGTCTTTAATTGTAATGTTGAACGTTTGGATTTACGATGTAGTTCTGCTGGTAAATCTGTCATTGTAATGCCAGATCTACTTTTTTAAAATTCAATTATAAATTGATGTAAAATTAAATTAAATAAAGCAGTCTTCTAGAGAATTAGATTTCCTGTAGGATTGACTTTAAAAAAATTAAGATTCGTCATGCTTGTCACTGAGTATGAACTTGAAATTGAACATATAACTCCATACTCCGTGCACCCAAAGCTAAAAATAGCTCAAACACGGCTGAAAGATTGACAAACTATGTGGATTTTGACCACCGAGGCAAACTTTTTATTAAATCGTATCCCTTTCTAGACTTACGTAACTGCTATGCAATTTTGGCTTTATAATGCTATGTCTTAAGAAACCAAAAGTGCAGCTATATAGTTTCAATATTTAATTTTGCTTCTTTGCTTTCCTAGTATGAGGTTTTATAATGGTTTGAATAGCCGTACCCAAACAACTTTTGTTGTCGAAAGTTGGGTGGACTCTCCAACGCCCGAAATACCTTTAGGCCTCCTCCTACTCTATATCGTCAATTGTGTTAGATCGTCACCGATTTGAATTTGTCTATTTTCGCTATTGGATGGTTTCCTGTTGATTGATAAAAGTGTCTGTTTACTTAGATAGAATACTTCTTTCGAGACGTGCCGCGAATATAATATATTTACGTTATACATTGTATGCATGGCGTGTTCTCTTCTACTGCTGTGTCTTTGTGCCATGGTGTGTATTGTTGCATTAAGTTGTCGTTACAGATAAGCCTGGATATCAAACTAAAGCTGTCCAATTTGTACACGATACATTAATAATGTTTTAATTGTTTGTAAATGTCAGATTTGGTTGTAAGATATATTTGATTTTCTCTTGTAAATATTGTTAAACAGAAGGTTTTAGGAGACTGGTTGAAATTTAACGAATAGATAAGCTGTAAAAATGTCAAGACAGTGTAGAAATCTCTAGCCTTACTTAAATGGCTCACACGACTTGGACATGACATAAATTAGATATCGAAGAAGTGAGAAAATCAAATTATAGCATATCAAGTTAAACTGTATTTGTAAAATGCATGCTAAGCTTTAAAGCATCGGCTATGGTAGCAGAATGATCTAGATTTGTTTCTGGATTACGAACAATTCATCATGCAAGTTCACTCTCAACATCTCTTGACGTGTCGTGACTACTTAGTCATTAGGGGGCGTAATGTTGAGTAATTTCATGTCAAACTGAGTATTCCCTCTATGTAACTAGAAGTATTCTTTTTCAGAAAAAGTCTGGATTGCTCTACAACAATGACCGAAGCCTAGATTCTAATACATGTAATAGAAAAGGGTTAAGAGCTTGAAATTGAAAATAGTTGGACAAATGCCACCCATACAAGATGTGCACTAGAAAAGAAATAAGAAAAAAAAAAGATTATAATTATACTAGACGTTACATTGAGGAAAGTGAATAGCTGAGGTATCGGAATGAAATTAGATCGAAAATGAGTTGGAGAGAGAGAGAGAGAGAGAGAGAGAGAGAGAGAGAGAGAGAGAGAGAGA
>JASKDV010195407.1:0-11260 GCA_032466395.1 Aegires albopunctatus
TTTTTCATGGACTCTGAGATAACCCTAGTGGTTGACTGAGCCCTTAAACTTCAAATAACTAACTAACTAACTAACTTTCAAACTACACTTATTCAGTTGATTAGCCCAGTTTGGTCGTTGATTTAAGATTGTTAAGTAGTACATGTATCATTATTAATAAAGAGAAGGTTTTCAGGATTTTGCACCATCTGAAAGAATCAATTTACCCGTAATCATCTTTTGCCTAGGCCTAGTCACTTGTAAGTGTCTTCACCTTTAAGCACTCTGAACAGGTTCTGAGGGAGTATGACATGCTTCCTTATGTGACAGAACATGAACTCATATCATGCAGTTCAATGCCCCTTGCCACCGAGCAAGAATAATAATTGATTTCCTGACGGGACCATGGACTGGCCGTCTGTCAGCTCTCAATGTATGGAGATACATGAAAAGGGAATTAAAGAAAAAAGATTATGCTAATAATGACAATGAACTATTCCAAACATTGCTCGAGATCTGGGATAATTTACTTGTGAACTTTGTGGAAAGGCTGACTTCATCCATGTGTCCGAGAGTTTGATGTTTGTTTGACTCATAAGGTGATCACACCAAATAATGATTTTGCCAAGTGAATAATTTGAAAATTTTCATTTAAACCCTGATTTTGACAAAATCAAAATTTATTGTGTTAAATGTTTTATTGCATCATAAAGTTCACAGTATTCCCTTCAATTTGACATATCGAATATAAGATAGAGGCTTGGGTGATATGCGAAGGTGTTAAAAAGTGTATACTTTCTTTTGCTGATGGCTGTATAATTAATACTTACATCTATTGGTTTTAGCATTGTCAAAAATGAAATAGAGATGTCAATCTGAAACAATTTCATTAGCATTTCCATATATGCAAGCTCAATGGCAATCTTAAAACCATTTAAAGATTTTGAATTTATTGTTTCAAATTGAAGATCATCCCAGGTTATGACAGTCCTAAAGATAAATTAATTTTGCCTTATTTGTCTGACAACAACCTCTACACTTTCGATGGTGTGGAGAGGATACCTGCATGTACACATCCAACTAATTTGCATATCAATGAAACGTTCTCTTAGGCAATCAGTTGAAATCTCAGATACTAAAAATCTGGGACAATGGCTTACAAACAACTAGTTATGAATTCATTTAACATATGGCTATTTAACAAATAGTATATTATTATATGTTTATTATTACAGCTTAATCCTTTGAAAACAAACAAACTCCCAACTTTTCTTTTACAAAACAAAGTTTAAATCGATTCACCTCCTCATGCATTGTTGGAAACCTACACCCTGACTTATATAGCCAATAATACAATTATTATTTATTCCTTTGAAAATGAGTGGGTTAGGAGGCATCCTAAAATGAATATGAATAGTAAGAATTTCCATAATATGGTGAAACAAATTTTAATGATCCTATGAAAGTAATTCTAAACTGCACCTATTTTTTTCATTTTAATCTTTTATGTACATTAGAGGCCGCTAAATTGGAACAACACTATTTCAGGGTAATTGTTCCATTTATTTTAAGCAATATTTATGTAGAATGATCTTTTAGTTTTAGTGCATGATTCCTGTGCATCATTACAATAAATAATTTGGTTGAGTTATTATTAGTATTAGTGATTGCATGCCCATTTAATTTTAACTCATGGCAGGGTTCCAAAACATAATTGTGTAGTATTATGGTAAAGTAGTGGATAATTGGCTTGCAAGTCCGCTTCTTACTTACTTATTTTCCTTTTCTGATACCCGATTGCTGGAATTTAGTGGTTTTTCAGCAGCTAATGCCAGGTGGGTAAATCTTGCTGTGATAGGAACACTTCCAAGTAGAAGTATGATATTGGGTTTCAGAAAAGGTACTTAATACTTTTTATTCATCTGTAGTCAGGTGATGAAGTGTGGAACAAGACACTTACTTGGCAATTGGCAGAGTCAGACATTGTCAATGAGCTTTTCATTTAAGCTTGATATAAAGCGTTATCATTATCACCGTCTCTCAATGTGATAGGCTATGTATCCTTCATCTAGATATAACAGCTAAATGTATAGGAATTTCAAGTTCATGCAATCTGCAAATACCATTTTTTTTTTACCTTCTTAATTTGGGACCATGACTATTTTTTCTTGTTCCATTTAAGCAGGTGTGTGCTCTAATTAATCAGTATTGTTTTTCTGGAGAGAATTCTGTTCGAGATGTTTTTCTCTAATTTCACAATTAGTGTCACGAAATAAGTATATTTGTGCAACACAGAGGGTTGGTCAAGCGTCCTTGATAAATACTCCCGTCAAAACTTTTTAAAAGAGGATGTTGTCAGCCGTAATGCCAATAACGAACACCAAGTATGATTTGTAGTTAACTTCATCATTTTAAGAGGCTGGCAGAGAGTTTTGACGAACATCGTCACTTTAACAAACGCAAGACACACAACCATTTGATTTCTGACAGTTAGGTTGTTCTTTGCCTCCCAAGTGTTTTCCTTTTATTGATTTTTTATCCCAATATGAAATCCTATTCACAGTGAATAAATAAATGTTCATTTCTACCTTAAGCTCAATCTTTGATAGGAAGGAGTAGAATTGCAGAGTCACAATTTCAAGAGCTGCAAGCGTGTCAAGCATGAATGCCCACTTAAAAAAGTTAAAATGTGTAGAATTTACTTAACTTTACAACATTGCTTTTGTAAACAATTATTAAATCAAATGCAGCAAATTGTTGTACAGCTTCACTACTAAGTGATCTAATTTGCTAGATTTTACAGAGAGCAAACTTATTTTAAAAGATTCCTCAAAAGAGACACAAGCCAACAGACATTGTAATTTGTAAAACCAGGACAACTGTTTGTTTATGTATACTAAAATGCTCCATGCTTTAATAATGTTTTGAGTGATCTTAATACAGAGAATGAAAATGAGAAATAATGAAAATGATACACACAAACACATGTAGAAATGACTAAATGAGATAACCGAAGACATAAAGATTTAAAAAGAGTATTTGTTAATGGTAATTTATACCCCTTTCATTTTATGCAACATTCACAAAATGTATAAGTATAAGTCATTTGGTTTGTGCTTTAGTTGATGATTCCATATTTGATAACGATAATCACATGATTATTTCAAGTCGAATTACAAAACATCATATTTATATCCAATCTCTTACCATCTCACATCCATACTCACATATCATTACATTTATAATGGGAAGTTTATAATGGTTATTCATTACATGATGCAGTAAGAAAAAAGGTAAATTATAAGCTAGCTAATTGATGCCTATTAAAATTTATGATTTGTAAAGAAAAAGGCACAACAACCTCTCTTCTACTTCTCAACTTTCTTTACCAATTCATGAAACAAACGAAATGTGTAAGAGACCGTCAAATGAATTTATCAAGTTCTTCTTCACCAACCAATTCCAAGGCATTCTTGGGGATGCTTCTCATTTCTATTGTTTAAACTTATTTTATCTGTAACATAATGGTAAAAACATTAATAGTGATGTTAGATTGTGAGGATTATATTTCTATCATCTTATTTCTAGGCTTGTACTTTATTTTGGTTTCTTTTTTTCATATTTTGAACAAGCTCTTGGCAAAGATATTTGATAAAAATTACCTAAATGTTTTGGTTCAGATAAAATTAGAGCCATAATGAAACAAGCAACCCAACCAAAGAACTTAATGTGAACCATTGGTCTAAAAATGTGATGTGATGTGAGTGGCTTAAACATTTCAGTAAACTTATTCTTAATATATGGTAGATAAGTCATTGATGTTTTGACAAGGAGAATTTTCCACCATGGTTGAAATCAATGTCATTACCAGTTCAAGAAAATTTAGAGAGTTTTGAAATAATAATAAAAAAAAAAAGAATATTGTTTCAATTTGAAAAAAAAAAAAAAAAAAAAAATCAGCTGTGGAAAAATATTCCAGCTAAAAATACCAATTCCATAATAACTAAGAAATGCATGACATCAAATTCACCAAAATAAAATAATGTCTACTGGCATGTAATGTATGTTTTAAGTAATAAACATTTTCACAACAAAGAGATATCATTATGCAAATTCAATAGAGTAAGCTTTTGTTGATGTAATATTGAGATGAATTTATTAGAAAACTATAAAAAGGAAGGAATGAGTAAGACTAAGAATGCTAAGTTTGTCTATTTTTCCCCAACAAATTACTCAATAGCCTATGTTAAATATCATCTTTAAAAAATATCATTGAGGACAAAAGAAAGAATGGAGAGAGAAATTCATGTCACCTTATCAATGAATGTAATAGGTAAATAAAGACAGAAACTGATTATGACTATACTGCGAATCTATAGATGAATCTACAAGTACTTCTGAGTAATATCCGGGTTATCTCTTTACACATCACTTACATGAGCCATCTTCAGCTATTCTTTGATTTTCATTACTTTCTTTTCAATATATCCATTATTTGACTTTCACAAGACCATAAATGATGTAGAAGACGAAATGAACCAGTAATCAACAAGAATATAGATAAATGGAACAGCTTTTGCAGGGATGAACAGTTGCATGAATTGCTTTTGAATCTCCAAAAGGTAACTTAATCAAAATGGCAGTGATGTCAGCAGCACGAATTAAAGCAAACCGGTGGATAGCTTTATCGTAATATGGCGATCACCATCAATGTTGTGATTCATTATTGCCTAACGAACTACTCATTAGTCCGTGTCATCCAAAACATGAAGTAGATCCTAAGCTGCCTATTCTAATTATTAATTTATGTAAACAGATTTTCAATTGGATAAAGAAACTTCTTAAAAATTCAGCACAACAAATAAATAACTCTCTAAGAAAGAAACTGTGTTCAAGTGTATCATATGTCAAGTTTGTAGTATAGATCTGATATCTATTAATTATAACAAAAGTTGTTAATATCAGAACTTCCAACTTCATGCAACATTTTAGAGTTCGTACAAAGTATTACAGGCACACTTTTGTTTATGTTCACAACACTACCTGCAAAAAAATAATAATAAAATTCATTAATTAATTTTTAAAAAATATAAAAAATACAAGCTTTAAGCTGAAAGAGGATGATAGTATAGGAAATTGTTCATTTTCATTTGCCAAGTTACTTTTATTTTTGAAAACACTTAGAGAAAGTGATTGTGCACCAATTCTTTTTAAAAATACAATTTCCCTAGAGGGGATTGGGAACATAAGTGTAGAATTGATAGACCTAGACAACATAAGGTGCATCTTGACATGAACACTTTGATTTTAAAAATGTGAGTTTACTGTTCACATTTACTATTACCTTTTTTGCAT
Source organism: Aegires albopunctatus (assembly GCA_032466395.1). NCBI lineage: Eukaryota > Metazoa > Mollusca > Gastropoda > Nudibranchia > Aegiretidae > Aegires > Aegires albopunctatus. Next base: position 5,335 of record JASKDV010195407.1, read on the forward strand.
AATAATTCATGAAGACTTGCATCAATATTTTTAGTTTTCATTTTGGTATGAACTTGGCATTAAAACTTGGGAGTCAAACAATTTTCTGTGTTGTAAGATATATGCATATCTTTCAATTTTCATATCTTGCATACAATACCACTCTTTAAAGAGCTGCTGAAAATAATTTAGTGCCTTGCTGTACGACAAAAAGTTTCAAAATGCAAAATATGAACACATTAGCGCTGTGTTTAAAAAAAAAAAAACAACTTTTACATCAACAATTCATCTTTAAAAATGTATATATCAAATGTAATCATTATTGTTATTTTTATCAGCTTCCAGTTGAAGACTGGTGTTGAATTCAAATTTGACATCAAACAAAAATTCTTTCTTTATTAATTGGTACAAACAAAAACTGCTGAGAAAAATTGAAAATCCTTTATTTCTTCCTTTTCCTGTTACCTAATGATCTGAAATAAGAATTTTAAAAAATTCCTAACGATATAAAAAACAACAACTATTCATACCAAAACATATACGAAATGCTAGTATTCGTCTCAGTCAATGCTAAACAACAAGATGAGGGTTGTTGTTACAAAGTAAAACATATAAACAATATTTAATTATATATCACATTTATGATTAATGCAAACAAAGCAATAAATAGATACAAAAGCAGCTTATTTATTATAGTTATTATACAAGTGCAGGTACTGCCAGCAAATAATGAAGTGCAAATACGCCATGTGTAAATTATTTATAAGTACATGTACAAGTATTGAATGACCTTGAATTTACACTGTTCTTCATCATATTGTAATAATAAGGTTATTGGTTTTGACATTAAGATGCATGACGGAACATTTTCCTTGTCAAATAGGTTATTAAACAATGTGAATTAAAAAATATTAGGAATAAACTTTTGGTGTTAATAAAGCAGTCAGGTCTCAGTTGTTGTTTTCATATTATTTGTATAACTTACACATTGTCATGTGTTTGTTAATTGTATGGATTTGCCAAAAACGGTATAACTATGTATACATTTATTATCAGGTCTCTAAATTCAATTTTAGTTTAAATTATATAAAAAAATATGTCAGAAACACAGTACAGTCAAACCTGCTTAATCTGAAAATCAAAATGTTTAGAAAAAATTTCTGTATAACCAGGATTTCAGTATAACCAATGACGTATAATGGCTGTGTAGAGATGTTTAAAATATGCTATGAACCTGTTTTGGGTGCATTACATGTCAATGAAAAGGAAACACTGTCAGCCGTTTTGTGTGCGGACTTGGGACTGCCATTCACTGCATATAATATGTATACTTTTTTGTGTTTTCTTGGTGACTGGTGTCCATTGTGACTAATGACCAATAATTTCTGCGATTTCTGTCTTCAACTGGCTGAAAACTATTTCAGTATATAGTTTTCAGCATACACAGACTTATGTTCAGATTAACCAGTCTATTAATATAGAAAAAAATTCTGTTTTTAGGAAACCTTTTAGTATTACTGAGATTTCAGTACATTCGATTTTAGTACATGCGGGTTTGACTGTATTTGATAATGCTAATGGGATTGCTTGAAAATGTACAAAATAAAGGAATGGAATCATTTGCTCCAAGTTACAGAAGTCATGGATATTAAGAGAAAATTTAAATTTCCATACAATTAATAATGTACATATAAAATATAATTTTAAAATGCGCAAATAAATAATATTGCAAACATTCATCGAATTGCACATACTGAAAGAAAAAGCAAGGGGAACATCATCTACATAATATAAAGGGATGCAACATTTTCAATGAACATTTAAATAAATACATCACATTCATTTGATGAGAGAAGAAATAAATTTGAAGAGAGCAACGGCTTCGAATCAATCAGCCATGCTAATAATATTTTTTTGGAAGAGAGAGCCACTGTGTTATAAAATCTTAATATTTTCTTTAACCTTTCTTTCTTTTGACTTTCATTCCCAGTCAAAACAATTTAAGAAATAAAATTCAACGACTCACTGATACACCAATTAACTTATTTTTTCATTTGCATTCTGATATTCTGATCAAGGGAATTATTCTACATCGAGGAGAATGAAAGGATGTCTGGATCACTAATCAAATCATTTGATTTATATCTTCTTCTTCTTTAATAAAGGCAAGGTATAAGTCCTTGAGAAAGATTTCAGGAGCTTTAAAATCATTAATCAATAATCAATCTTTGGAAAAGGTTTTTCATACAATGCTCCTCACTCTATCAAGCCAAAAAATGGGTACCAGCCAGGCTAGGTTAAGTAAAGAGTGTTTTTCCATGGTATCAAGAACTCTAATCCATACATTAACACACTTGTGCTTGAAGATGCACTGGGGGGCAAACAATACTGGTTGTGATATCACTGTATTATGCAAGTGGTAAGCTTGTCTTCACATTCAAAAGCTCATTTTTCAATAACATTTACAGTAATTACAACAACAATGGTGAACATTTTGAGAGGGAGGGAACAAAAAAAAAAACAAAACAAAAAAAAAAAAAAAAAAAAACCACATTGTGAAAGTGTCAAAGAGAGTGAAATATAGATTAAAGGGGAAAAAAATGAGACAAAAACTTTGTATATTAATTAGAAACAGTTTGACCACCTAAAAAAGCGTATAATGTAAAAGCATATTTCACTGACTGCGTAGATCATGAGAGAAGAGGCAAAATGTCCTATTGTTCTATATAAAAGTTGAAACAAAAATATAACAACAGGATACCGTATTGGTAAAAAATAGAAGGGAATGATTGGAAAAGAAAATATAGTTTCTAAAATATAGCTGTCTTTGTGGCTCTTGGAATGGATTCACATAAACAATTGTATGGTATACAGTTGGTCATCTTTTTGAAAATCACACAGCTAGAGAAAAATTGGTTCTTATTTAGAATGGAGATTCTTACACACAATTTTAAAGGAAAGCCATCAATGCTGCATTTTGCATCCAAAACACACTCGCACTATATTTCTTTTTAAACTCAATGATTATACTGTGCTTTGGATGCAAATGGCAGAACACATATAGGCATCATTGACGATGACCAAGACACAATTCTTGTAACTTTTTAAAAGCAGAAACGGAAATAGGATTCTTTTCTTCAATTAAGACCAACATTTTAATTTTATTTTGGCTAATTATGAAATAGAAATGAAACAATTTTCTACTACTAATATTTATTGACGAAATTCAAATACCGGTAAAAGAATTGGTCCAAATGAAAAATGTAATTCAGTTTCTTATGCTCCTTATGATCAATTGCAAGTGTCAATTCAGAACATTTTTACTTCAAATTCATCAGTGTTCATTCCAATCCGTTTCAATGACAAATGATTGATGTGTAGAGATGGAATGACCTGTGTTATGTGAATATACTGGAAATACAAGTTATATTTCATGTCCACTTCTTTTGGAAGATTTTTTATTGAAACCTGGCTTTAAAAGAGATCTTTTTCTTCTTAGTATTAATAGTATACAACTTTAATGGATGTAATAATTACAACTGTGTATTAATGACAGATGGGATATGGCAATGGATAAGAAAGAGAGAGAGAGAGAGAGAGAGAGAGAGAGAGAGAGAGAGAGAGAGAGAGAAAGAGAGAGAGAGAGAAAGAGAGAGAGAGAGAGTGGATGGGGTGGGGTGGACAATCAAAATTGATAGCAATGAGAAATCAGAATGTGGTTCTAGCTAAACTAAAATGTTGAATGCAAAGTCATAAAACACACACCATTACATAATCTTTATAACAGGGACTAAGTCCTATGTTCACATCAGTTCCTGACATAATCTCCATCTGATATGTTTATTTCACAATAAAATAATGTTAATTAGATATGGCTGCCAAATAATTAATAATAATAATTTTAAATAATTTATCTCTTTTTTTAAATTTTGCTGTGTTGTTGAAATCTATTTCATATTGAATCAAAACTAATTGTTGTGACACTTTCATAGAACAGTTATCAAGGTTTGATGACAAATTAGGCATGGCCTAGTCAACAAATAAAAACCAACAAAATTATACCCTGAGTTCTTAACGGCTTGGTCAGTGTTAAGCTTCTGGTCATGAGAAAAAGATGCCTCAGGTTTGATTCCATATGCTTCATCAGATTGTTGGAAATGACTATGATGAGGTGAGGGCACAAAATATGTTGTGATTCAATGATATCTAGTCCACATGTGACTTTACAACAAAATTTGCTCTAAACCAAAGAAAATATGAAAACTTTATCAGGAAAAATCTGGTTCCAAATGAACACGTAGTTTAGGTCAAGGTATATATCTTACATCTCTTTCTTTCTTTACTAAGTTTGCATTTAGGCAAATGACTATAACTGAAAGATAAAAAATATAATAATGTCAAGATGCTTCTATGCTGGGGCTGTTGGTTTTATTGTATATCTGTATGCATGTGTCAAAAGGTCAATCATGGAGCTATTTTAAACTTACAGTAAGAGGAAAAACATAGTCATCAGCGAGTCAGCATTAGGCAAGATGATTATGACAGTTATCGTTTAATTTACGTAAGGTTTTATATACATTTATACACAAATAAATGATATTATGGTTAAAATGATAGTCGTACAATAACGTACTGTCAGAGATATGAAGCATTTAAGCTGTCCAATGCAGACGGACATTTTGCAATGACTGGAAATCCCCAAACGTTGCTAGGTTAGCAGCATGCTAAATCCATCATGTTATCCGGAAAAACTTTGTTTTCCTCTCTGACAAACTAGTCGAGTAAGGATGTTAGTAACTTAGAAAACAATTGTGAATTCTGTATGGTGATACTATGTGCTGATGATTTACACAATCAATGCTACACATGATGATGAAAATAAAAAAGTATTAAATAGGTGGTTTTGAATCAAACAATTATCATACATAAAATTTCATTTAAAATATTGTACTTAGAGAAAGTAAGGTACAATGAAAATTAGGTGACCAACATCTTTAGTTTGCAGTGTCCTGCATTGCAAGCTTATGATGTAAAAAAAAAGTAATTAAAAATATGATAACCATAAACAAATAAATAAATAAACAAGTAAATAAATTTAAAAAAAAGCACAAAAAAAAACCAACCTTCATCCCACCATCCAAAAAACAACCCCAAAACCCTACAACCTAAAATGACCAAATACAAATTAAATAAAAACAAAAATTGTTAGTTAAAACTGCAAAGGAAAGACAAGGTATGGAACTGAAGAAAATTATTCACAAAAATACGCTCCTTTAACTGAAAATGTATACCTCGGTTTGAATCAGAGAGGTTCAATTTCAATTTTTAGGATAATTTACATTAAAAATGTATTTAGATCAGCTTAAAAAATAATTTTAATTAAATACCTTTTATATTTTCCAGAAATAAGGAACAAATCCATGTTTCTAATTTCCACACATGTCTGACTTAACAACATTCCACTGAAAAAATATGTCACTTCTATCTAACAAGTCTACGCAAGCTTTCCGTCAAACAAAGAGCACTTGTCTTGAGGAGAAATTTCAAGGTATAAAATTCTTCCAGAGTTAAGCCCCCTGCCAGGCCATTAACACTGCTGGCCAACTTTCCCACTGTCTGATTCCTTTGAACCTCCAACCAAATGTACAACTCCTGCTCTTTACTTGTCCCACCGCCAGTTCCCGTGGCACCACCTATGGCTGCCCTTCCCCCTGGTGACAATGGAAGGTCCGACCAGGTGGGTCCCCACAGGAGATATTCTATAGATGTTCTAACTTGGCCTTTTGGAAGAAACAATTGATACATAATTGCGTTAAATTATTTTTACATCATAGACCTATGTATAGAATAAGACAGGAACGATTCCTGCTGCTACTGGGGGGGGGGGGGGGGGGGGGGGGGGGGGGGGGGGGGGGGGGGGGGGGGGGGGGGGGGGGGGGGGGGGGGG
>JASKDV010195418.1:0-11259 GCA_032466395.1 Aegires albopunctatus
TTTAGAAAAGATTGCGAGAGAGTGGGGGCTAGTCAGAGGGGGAGAGATACTTGAAAGGGAAGAGTGAGGGATATAGGGAGGAAGAGAGAGAGAGAGGGGTTGGTGTAAGGACAGAGTGAGTGAAATCCGGGTCGAAACAAGCACTAGAGTTACAGGTAGTGATCTGGATCAAACCCAGTTTTTGAAAAGCAAAAGATTTGGATAACCGGTTCGCAAAAAAGCGGGTCGATAACAAGCACTAGAGTTACTGTCAAGATCTGGTTTCTCTACGATGAGTCTATCAAAAGTTCTTTTTTAAAATCGATTTCGATCTAGATATATCTATGGGGAACGTGCATTAGCCTAGGCCTCAGAATAACCATGTATGGCTAATGTTCATAGGTTGCGATCAAAAGAATTTCTTTGGTTGCGATGTAAACATACAGCCTCCATACTCAATATTGAATATCAAAAATGTCAATGGGAACATTTTGAAGAAAGGAAATCTAGCCTGTCCCCATGCACATTACAATTACATCAGTCTCCTCACCTTCAAGGAAAACGACCTAGGCTACGGCATGACATCAACGAGGCAGTTTCAAGACGAGTGTAGATCTATTATTCAATTAAAATAATTATTCAATCCAAGATTTAAAATCTAGATCTAGAATCTAGATCTAGATTTCTATATAGATTAGAACTAATCCACAAAACACCTCATCAAGACTGATGAGATCTATAGGCTGTTATTTGAGATTTTGATTAAAAAGTATAGAGAGGCCCTACTAGAGCTAGATTCTATATTCTAGAGATCCAGATCTTATCTAACTTTAGATAAGGTTGATCTTTTATTTTTGTTCATTATTTTGAAACAAGCCTAATCAATGCCTTCTTCTGGTGGGTTTGAATTTGAGCCCACTCAAGGTCGAGAAATAAGACCGCAAATGGTAAGATTTCATTCTATGTTCAACCATAAAATGTGACAAGTCTATTTACTCGATAATAGTGGAGGGGGCATACTAGCTCAGATATAAGAAGTGATAGATCTAGTTTAAATCATGAATTAGATCTAGATCTACATTCCATTTTTCCAAAATACAATCCTCTTATTAAATATAGATGATAAAATACCTTTAAAAGATGTTTTAAACATACAATGGGTGATCATGTGTGTGTGTGAGGCTGAGTTTGTCTATTGTCCGCTTCGATCATCTATCACATATTGGTTCGACGAGTACATGTGTGTGTGTACATGTGTGCGTGTGTTAGAAGAAAGAGAAAAGAGAGAGAGAGCATCTACTTCTCAGGAATTAATTTCAACGATGGCAAGCATGCCGTAATACTTATATATTCATGTTTATTATTATAATTTTTAACTGACTTGCCAATCTAATGTAAATAATTCTGATATATGGATTTTGAAGCAGTCTGATTCTGGATCGATCGAATTATTGACTTAATTTTGTACTTCCAAAATGTCGGTACCGTAGTTATTTTCTTATGTTTTCTATATATAGGCCTATTTTATTTGATTCCAGGGTCTATATTGGATTTTATATGTTTTGGATCTTGATTCTTAGATTCTCCTCTCTGCTTTCTGTTTTGATTTGTAACTGAATGAAAAGTATGAAGTGATGAGAGATAGTTTTACATTTACGCATCTCAGCAAAAGAGCTCCTATTCACTCGGTTGCAATTGACACTTCCTAATTAAATTGAATTACGATTATTGTACCAATAAAAAATATAACTTTGTAAAATGATTTAAAAATGTAATCAAAGTCATTACTAGACCACTGACGACCATAGTGAGTATATAATCCATATTATAATCATGCGCTCAGGGATTTATTTGGAATGATTGGCAAACAAAATAATGTGGGTTTTTTTACTTAAAAAAAGATTTTTCCACGACCGGTCACATAAATAAAAGATTCTGAGATTTTTTTATGACTGGTCGTGTAAAAATTGCACAGATCTTTTAGGACCGGCCTGGTTAACTAGTTTGCTTCTGAACTTCCTTTATAAATGATTTTTACACAACCATTTGAGTTCAATAGTTTAAATATGATTCTTAATAATGAATCAAAAGGTTATTTTCAAAACCTATCATGATCAGAGAGACTATCGTGGGAGGTCCTTTTGGGAAAAAATTCCACATTTAGGTAGACCTTACTTCACTGTAGTGTTATTAAAGTCATTTTTCTTTTCTGTCTTCGTCTCATTCTTTTTGTCATTTCTCCTCCCTATTATTTAAAAAAATTGATCATATCACTCTCCACGGAATCGGGAAGGATTAATGATAGATATTTTGCTAAAAGAACCATTTTAAAATGGTGGAGGAGTTCTACCTCCCCCCCTCCCCCCGATATTTTTTTCAATATATATCGTCTGCTAATTTCATTGATTTTTTAGTGAGAATCGATTATGATTACAATTACCGGTATTTATGAGATGTACTTCCGAGTCATAGGAGGAAACGACTAAAAGTGGCCAGCCATATTTTACGAGACAAAACTGTAATTAATTCAACAATCAGATTCTCTTTACATTTCATAATTTTAATTATTCGTTTAATAGAGCCTGCAAGTGAGCTTTATAATCATCTGTGTTTCGGTAGATAGAGACAATAATAGAAAGGTGTCTTTAAATCAGTTTGGTGACTAATATGACCAAAACAAATGAAGCAGAATCATGGATTTTTTTAAAATTGGTTCTAATGAAAAAGCATACAAAATTTGTACTGTAATTAATCTGATAGTTCCTTTCAAAGCTAATGTCCCATATAGAACTGTACATAGGGTAACTTACTAAATTTTATATGATTGCTCTGGGTTTTTATGTTACCCGGTAACATATCTTTTATTTTGCTACAGGCCACAGGAGTAATATTGGCTGGACTTGGTCTTGCTGCAGTAGGATTTGCAGGTAAAGTTATGTTTTAAATTTTAATGATGATTCCCACCCATAATTACAGTGAAAAATTGGCAGTATAGCAAAATTGGCATTATACCAGGGCAATTAGATTCTATTTTTATTCACCTTACTTCCCCAATTCCATCTAATAATTATTGTAATTAGATTCATTAACAATGCCGGGATGGTGTCAAAACTATGGAGACTCTTCTCTGCTTTTTTTAATGTAACATCTCCACACACACGCAAACACATAATATAGATGCATACTTCTATTACAAACATGTGCGTATGAACGGCTACCACAGAAATGTGATGCAAAGACTTCATAGTATATCTGTAAAATTTCTTCCCACTTGGTATTCTAAGGCTAGGCCATGCGATTGCCACTTATGACATGGACATTTTCAGTAAATGCCATGTCACTAGGCCTCTATGGCATTAACAAACATCACAGCATGTAGAGTGACGTAGAAGCAGTAGCTGCTATTAGTTCAAAGCCATTGAAGCATGAAATTTCTCACTATTACTATTAGCATACCGGGTAACATGAATTGCTAAATTTATAACCTTGTTTAGTACTTAATGATTTTATGACAAATTATTCAATTCACCATAAATGTATAAAATTGTCCAAGTATCAATGAATGTTCTTGACATCTTGATGATTTATGGAAACTAGAAAGCTTTTTCCCCCTTCTTTTTATCACAGTTAGTTTTTGAATTATCAGCATTTTTTTAAATCTTAAAATACCTTTTAACTTTAATAATGTCATAGCATTTGAAAGCTGAACTGCTTCCCCCTTTTTTTCAGGACGTTATGCATTAAGAGCTGGTCGCATTGCACAAAAGACATTAAATGAACAGATGAAAAGCATACCGCAAAGTGGGGTAAGATTACGTCAAGGGATGTAGAGTTATTCTCAATTAGTTTTATATACATTTGATTACTTAGAACATATATAGTATACACACGTATGATCAGTCAATTAAACGGCAGATTGAAGATGTTTCAATTTCATCCAGAATTGGATATTAGTGGGTTTTTGTGGAATGTTTGTTATTATTATTTTTGTCTTTGCTGTATAATTGTAGTTCATGATAATTTGTCATCTTTGTAAAAATATTTGGTGTGCTAGTGATAATTATGTGAAGCACCTTGTATGTGCTATAAGGCACTATGGTTATTGTTATTATTTTTATGATTGTTATCATTATCATTATTGAATAGTTGTCCCCCAGGTGGAAGGTGTTGATCATGTCATTTTTCTTTGAATAGTTTCAATGCTATAATATTAGTACTTTTGGAATGCCCCATTTCCTTCACTGCAGGCATTCAGCAAGTATTACAGAGGAGGTTTCGATCCCAAAATGAACAAGAGAGAAGCCAGTCTCATTCTCGGAGTCAGGTATAACAAAAATATCGCGAAATGTTGGAATAGTGTCTTTAAATCATTTTTAAAAATGTCAATGTAAATGTTTCAATGATGTAATGCCCTCCAGTAAACCCAAGAGATTTCACGGGTTATAGAAAATCTTGTTGTTGCACCATACCTCACAGATGTCGGGTTGCGTAGCAAACATTGATTCGGTATAGACCTACAGTAAAACGAGGCAGGACAAACAGAAAATTATTTTTTAAGCAACTGAAAAAAGAAATGCCTTAGCACATAGATCTTTTCATACTGAATATTTTGATACCAAAATTAGCTCTCTAAGTTGATTATTATATGAGCTTATGGATATTTTAAGTTTTGAATTATTTGTTATATTTTCAAGTGTTAAAAATAAAAAATGCCATTTTGAAACAAGGCTCTTTAATAAATACACCACTTGGCCTTCACTTCAGCATTCTCAAATTTTCAAAACATGAACTCCTATATGCATAGAACAAGGCTTTTATTTTTTTTTATTTTTTTATTATTATTTTTTTGGTGGGTATGCAAGAGATGCAAGTGGTTTGTTTTTTGACTTGAAATTGACAGAAATGCACAATTTCGTGAATAGTGCAAGGGAGGTAAAAATAGTGAATTTTATCAATTTTTAGATGACTCTGAATAATCAATGAATAGAGCCACATTATTGATTAATATATCAAATTAAAGATCTTTTCAAGTGCTGACAGATGAAATAGTCAAAAACCTACTTACAATGTCAGGACATAAATAAGCGGCATTGTGTACCATGCTTAATTCAGCCTAAGTAGACTTGTATCAAACTAATGTGTTGATAACATTATATTTATCATACATGCTTGAAATATATCTAAACGATAAAAAATTGAGTTATGGCCCGCAAAATACAGCAAAAATAATTAAAATAATACCTCCCACTGACTTAAATTGAAAGAGGAAAATGAGACAGTATTACAATAGACGCTATTACGAATGGCTTTGGCTTGGCCTTCACGGGCTGCCTGCCATAGTCATGCGTTTTACATTGTGTTTACACTGTGCTGCCGAGCGTTCATTGAAAATGGGTTCTATTCAAATAACTCTACGTTTGGCTCATTTTAACTTATTATTGTGAAATTTTTGCACAATCTAGAATATTAAATTCTCTTCCTAACAGTTCCGATTACAAGAGAAAAAATATTGGAAGGTCCGATGCCGTGCGTCTAAAAACTTCGTTTTACTTTTAAAGTAACTTCTATTTGACCGATAAAGGCAGAAAAAGTATCGTAAGAACGGGAAATTCAATATCTATTTATAGCAACCAATCAGAAACACTTTCAGGCTGAGCGCAAACTAGACAGAATAAGAAAGAGAGAGGTCTAAAAATCATGTTTCAATATGCCACTGGGCTGGGTTCAACTTTTGCAAAATTGGACTTTGTGTAAGGCTCATGCTACACACTACGTTAATACAAACTCATTATATTATGTATGGATAGAAAGGGCTTTAATTACTGTTTATAATGATATGCATAATATTACGATACGACTTCATTGAGAGGCGTGAGGATTGTGTAAAGATGACCAAAAATCACGATGTTCGCCTCCCTGAAAGTGAAGGCGTTCATTGGGCTGTTTGTCTTACCTACCAGCTTTTTGTCTTGCCTTGACTTACTTACTCCATCTACCTCAGTCGGATGTGAGTGACCTCTTTCCTCTAGTTGTATCTATCCTCCATTGCTGTGAGTAGCAACTCTCTATTGAGACCAGTGCCCTTCTCCAGCTGGTGTATGACCTTCACAGTCCTAAAAAAAATTCCTTTATTTTACTGCCAACATTATGCATGACCTTTCCCAAATAGTCAATAAAAATTACTGCCAATGAAGACAGTAAGTTTTTGTAGCTCTTTCCTTTATTTGCATTCAACTTGTTAATTTCAAAAATAAAATTCCCCTTTATTCCTCAGCCCTTCAGCAAGTAAAATGAAAATCAAAGAAGCCCACAAAAGGATAATGTTGTTGAATCATCCTGACAAAGGTAGGCCTTTTTATGGAAGTTCTTGTAAATATATTATGAATACTAGGCATGTATTTAAAATGGGTATATTCTGAACATTTTTAGATATATGAAGCTAATTCAATTGTCTGATTTCAGGCAATCTGTATCTCAGCCTTTCCCCACTGCTGTACACACTCTCAACTCACTCAGTCCCATTGATTAAAATAAGCAAACAAGCTGCCGCAAACACCAACAGCTCATAAATCATCCCAATTATCATTAGACATATTTAATGATACCAAAACGAACACACAAACTTGACCACACAAAAAAACAACCTTGCTCTTACACTCCTGTTAATCTTTCATGCACTATTATCAATAGTAACAAGGCCTTTAGGAACATGCACGCCTGGTACATGTAATTGTTAAATTTTATTTTGACTTTCTTTCTTCAGGAGGATCCCCCTATATGGCAGCCAAGATCAACGAGGCAAAAGACTATCTGGACAAGGCAAGGCCGGGATCTAGTTGATGTTCACGGCACATGGTGTTATGTGGGTTATGATTGTGATTGTACATAAACTGACTGGACTTCTGCCTTAATTTTCGTACTGATTCATTGAGATGAAGTATTGGTGGAAATAACTGAATTTGAGGGGGGCAATTACAAGGGTATACTGATTTTATTTTATTTTTGTCAACAAGAAGTTCATGACACATCAAAGAAATGATATGTAAATAAAATATTGTTATTTTAAATAAGTAGCTGTCTTGTTTTCTTACTTAAATGAGAATCAGAAATGCAACATCTCACTAACATAGCATCTAATGCAACATTTCACTAACATAGCATCTAATGCAACATTTCACTAACATAGCATCTAATGCAAAGACGTAAGCACTATATTATACTTGAACTCCCCTTGCTGAAAACATTAAAGAGCACCTTTGATAACTTGCAGTCTGTGAAGCATTATAGCAATTTTCAAATAGGGACAACATTGTCTTTAATTGCAAGGCACACAATTTATGCCTGAGTCAAGTGAGGTAACAGAGGTAAAGTAGCTTCCTTACCATACTGCCATTCATTTCTAGATGTTAGTCTTATTGGAGCAACCACGTTCTAAAAATTTGAATGGTAAATCAATTTCAATATCAGTTATTTGATTGCTGATCCACTTAATGGAATAAGCAACCACAATCATTCACATGCATCAGCCATTCTTATCAAACAATGATCAACTCTGTAAAAGAAAAACAGAATATCTCTTGTGAAATTTCATTTATTTGTTCATCAAATGGTTATTTAATTTTATTTTGCATTCACATTGTCAATATATAGTCAGTGCACACACTGGTTTCCACCAACAAACATGATTAGAAATTGTATCTTCTTATCATTAAATAATTTCTATGAAATGGCAATAAAGAAAAAAAAGATGAATGTGAAGTCAAACAATTTGACAATGGACAAGTAGGGCCTACATTGTGTTTAGGTTTATGCTTTGACTGACAAACAAAAAGTGGAAGTACAGTGATGATTGAACAAGTCTAGACAGAGAGGTATATAGTATAAGAGCTCAAGCATAACGTCCACTCGTTAATTCTTTAACTATCTGCCTTGAGCAAGGTTTTTACTTATTTTTATTTTAGCCGATAAAGGAGGCTAACAGACCAAATATAGTGTATGCACTCTTTTCAGAGCGAGACAGTATTGGGTCTTCTTAGAAGAGAACCTCCTTCGAGCAGGTGTTTCAGCTTTAACTTCTTACACTTACACCTTTGGGAGGCCAGGCCACACCGAGATCATGACTCTTAGTGCCCCAGTACTGCGTTTAGTTAATCAAATTTCCCAAAGTTTTTATCATTACTGGGATTCGAACCCACGCCATTGGATCCAGCCACTTTTTGAATTCATTTCTGTCCGCCGCTCTTATGCACTTTGCCACCGGAGTCACATATATATATGTGGGTGCATCTTTTAATCCTTTTATTGTTGCGGTAGCTTTTGTTTTCACTTGGGGAATTCCCTCCGTTAATTAATTATATTAATACTTGATAATTATATTGAGCCTGAAAAACTGCATGAAGAATGCAATTAAATATTAATGAAATGTTCAATAGGCTCAAAATTAAAAATGTTTGGCGAAATGCATATACAGAGGTAGATTTAGAGCCCACTTTGAACTGTTTGTAAGAATAGAATGATTTTGCTATGGTATTTTTCTTTCTTTTCTTTCTTTCTTTTTTTTTAGTTCTTGCTAAGGATCTGTTATTTAGGGGTACATATATGTTTTTCTAAATTTCATGGTTTCAGTATACATAGGAAGTCTTTATGGTCACATTTTTAACTGATGTATTCTTGTTGAGAAGCACTCAAGAAAGTTGAATCTCACAAGAAAAGAAAATGATAACTCTCACTTAAACAGTGCTGATAATGATAAAAAGTGAAAAAAGAGGAACATTTTCTGATTGCGTCCTAACCTCGAGATTTTAACATACATTTAAGACAAAATTCTATCTTTTTTTTTCTGGCAGGCCTAAATTCTGCCCAAAGTGTGTAATTCGATTTTCTGTGCTCTACTTCTGCAACATGTTTGGCTGACTTGAGGTAATCTGTGATAGCAACTCTTCCCCTAGATGCCCTAGTTAGTTAATAAGGTGATTGCAAAATCTACAGTTTACCTTGCCTAGAACATCCACCTTACTTTTACAATCGAATCTCCAATAGAAACAGTCACATAAACACTGTTCTTAGTTTTAAGAGTCACTTCATCGTCCAACCATGAAATTCTGAAATTGTTTTTGACATTTTCATCCACTTCCTTGATTCTAAAGACATCGGCCTTAGGCTTAGAAAATCCCTTCATTATGAAAAGATATTGAGAGAGCTGTCACGCCTGAGAAGCGATACCGGTCAATTTTGCTGTACCTACTGGTTCCAATTTCCAGTACTTGGAAGTGTGTCCATACATTAATCAGTTATGCAATGAGCACATGGACAACAGCGGTTGGAAATTTCGCGGAAATACAAAAAAGGCGGAACTCCGCGGATCCGTGGAAGATTATCAGCACTGCTTAAAAAAAAAATTTAAGTTATTAAAGGTTGGCAATTCTTTCCTCTGAACTAGAACAAGACATGGGGAACATGCAGGACAGTTGGCAATTCCAAATTTTCTTAATAGTCCAGAACCATATGAGACCCTTTGTCTACCAAAGTCAAAGCATACCTATACACACACAAAAAAAATAAGAAGAAAAGTGAAATACTACTATTACTAAGTGTAGTAATTAAATCACATCCGAATATGAAATGGGAATTTTTGATCCAGTAATGCTCATAATTATATATTAACATTCAACAAATATTACGTCAATAACATGTACAAATACAAATACCAGTTATGATCGTGTCTCCCTGATTGTTTTTCTAATCTGTTATCATACATAACTGGTATGGAAATATGTATAAAGCATGTACATCATATAAACAATTTATCATTGAATTGAAAGGGAGATTACGTCTGTGATCAACAGTTTTAGGACTCTATCAACCTCTTGGATCATCTCAGCGCCCATGGAAAAAAAGTAAGATGACAGTAGGTAGGACAAACAGCCTAGTTAACGCCTTCACTTTAGCGAGGCAAGCATCACGATATTCACATTTTTCAGTCATCGTTATACTATACACTCCACACTCTCAATGAAGTCGTATCGTAATATTATACATATCATCACGAAGAGAAATTCAAGCCCTTTCTATCCATACATAATATAATAGGGTTGTAATAACGTAGTGTGTAGTATGCGCATTACTACACATAGTCCAATTTTTGAGAAAGTTGAACCCAGCGCAATGGCATATTGAAATGTATTATTTAGACCTCTCACTTTCTTTTCCAGTATATAAATAGATATTGAATTTCCCGTTCTTACGATATTTTCGCCTTTAAGGGTCAAATAGAAAATACTTAAATGTTAAACGAAGTTTATAGACGCACTGCATCGGACCTTCCAATTTTTTTTCTCTGGTAAATTTGGTACTGTTAGAAAGAGAATTTAATATTCTAGATTGTGTTAAAATTTCACAATAATTACATGTAGTTAAATGAAGCCCATTCTAGAGTTACAATGTATTTGAACAGAACCCATTTTCAATGAACACCCAGCAGCACAATATAAACCCTATGTAAAACGTATGGCTATGGTGAGAAGGCCAAGGCTATTCGTATTGGCGGCTTTCGTAATACAGTCGCATTTTTATCTTTCAATTTATGTCAGTGGGAAATATTATTTTCATTATTTTTGCTGTATTTGGCAGGCCATAACTCAATTTTTGATTATTAAGATGTATTTCAAGCATGTATGATGTATGATAAATATAATGCCGCTTATTTAAGTCAGCATTTTTAAAATTCCTGGACATTGTAAGCAGGTTTTAGACTTTATCTTTAATTTGATGTATTAATTAATAATGTGGCTCTATTCATTGATTTTTCAGTCAATTGATAAAATTCACTATATTTTCCCTTGAGCTATTCACGAAATTGTGCATTTTTCTCAATTTCCATGTCAAAAACCACAGGGTTGCCGATTTTCCGTAGATATACGGAAGTCCGTAAATTTTTAGATCTCCGTAAATTGTGATGGCGGTTGACGGAATGCTCTTGTGAAAAAAATTAAGTGTTACGGAAGTAGCTGCCGACATGGTAGACAAGACGTGCAAATTTTTTATTTTACGGAGAATGGCCGACCCACATCCGGGTCGCTGAGTGATAGACATTACTTCCGGGAAGAAGAGCTCCCATGCTTTCCACAACATTGTTCGAACGGCGCGCATTTTGTTACACTGGTGATAGCCTTGATCGACTACGTGTTGTGTTAGCCTAGAAGTGGAAGTGGAAGCTTGAAGAACAGCGACGCTGAATCTAGATCTATATTTTCTGAAAGCAATTCTTAATTTACCTTTAAA